>CM049578.1:12633808-12861647 GCA_027123335.1 Amphiprion clarkii
CAGAGGTGGTGGTAGTTCTACATTTTATTCTCACCAAAATGTGCTACATCAGCTTCACAGAGGGAAAGAGCAGATGAAGACAGCCACCTCTCTGGTGGGCCAAGTGTGCAGAGGTTGGAGCCGAGCTGCAGGATGGTTCTCAGTCATGGAGTAGGTGTTCTGGCATCCTTCTTTGTTCTGGCATCCTTTTTTGTTTATCTTGCATTCACATAGCTTTTGCGCACTGTTGGCGGTCTTTCAGGTTTTTCTTTTTTTTTTATTCAACAGTGTATTTACATCTCTACACATTTTCCAGCACGCATAGAAAGACATTATTTAATAAAAAAATTCAGTTTTCTGTTTGGCATTTCAATATTTAAAGCAAGATTATCCTTGCACTATATGGAATTTGCAAATGAAAACCTGCCTGTTGTATGTGTTTTCCTGAACAGTGTTTCTCTGTGGAGTTGCAGGGAAGGAAAGTAACAAAAAAGGGCAACTTCAAAATACAAAGACTGTAAGTTTTGTCTTCATTGTCTGAAACTTCACAGTAGCTTCAGATTTTGAATATATTTTTGCAGGAGAGGATTGCTGTAGATTTTGTTCTTCATAGATTTAATTGAAATTCCACTTTTTAGCTTGTTTGGGCTAACCCACTACTCTCGGTTCAAGTCAATGAAATGAAATAGACTATTATAAGGGAGTAGAAAATCCATCCATCCTTTATCTATACACCACTTCATCCTCATTCGGGTCACGGGGGGCTGGAGTCTATCCCAGCTGACTTAGAGTGAAGGCTGGGGACACATTGGACAGGTCACCAGTCTATCACAGGGCTACACATAGAGACAAACAATCACACTCACACCTACAGACAATTTAGAACCACCAATTAACCTCAGCATGTTTTTGGACTGTGGGAGGAAGCCGGAGTACCCGGAGAAAAACCCACACATGCACAGGAAGAACACACAAACTGCATGCAGAAAGATCCTGAGAAGGCCGGGACACGATCCAGGGATCTTCTAGCTGTGAAACAACAGTGCTAACCACCAAGTCACTGTATAGCCAGAGTATGTGGTATGTGGTATTTGTCACTGACCTCAGTGCTTCCTTCAACCAAACACCAAAATCCGGAGAGCAGGGAATACCAATAGTGGGATTTGGGACTTTTGAAATGCTGCATGAAGGCAATACCAAGTCACAACGTAGCATTGTAGTGTGGTAAGGTGTGGTGCACTGCCATGGTCAACAGCATACATTGGATGAACAGTGTGTGTTGCAGTAGTAGTAAGAGATATTAGAACTTGTTGCCCTGAACTAGCCTGTCGGTTCTGTAAAATTTTAAGGAATCTTAAAGTTTCAGCATATTGTGATATTGGAGGAACTGAAAATGCTTCTGTGAAGAAATGCTTTTCCAATAGAACATGACTGGCCTACATAGACACACAATTCTAACCCAGCACCTTTAGAAAAAACTGAAACACTGACAAAAGGGATGGTGGTTGTTAATGGTGGATTTTTATAGTTAAAGTACCAGCATTGGAATTAGTGGTGTGAGCTGGCTCCAGTGACTGATATACTAGATTGTTACTCCGCCAAGGAACGTGGTGGAGTTATGTGACGATCGAAGTATGTTTGCGAATCTGTGAATCTGTTTGTCCATGTGCAACATTACTCAAAAACGGGCAAATGGATTTGGATGAAATTTTCAGGGAAGGTCAGAAATCACACAAGGACCACCTCATTAGATTTTGGCTGTGATGCAGCTTATAGTCTGCATCCACGGATTTGTTCAGGATTTCCCATTGCGAAATATAACGGCCAGCACGGCATCACCATAACCATGACAACAAGCAAACTCTGTGTCAGTTACCTGCAACAATTCACTTGACCTGCTACACATATCGGTCACACAATTCGGTATCTGTACATAATGTAGGCATGCACAACAGATGCCTGTGCTCACGCAAGATAATTTTTAATTTAGTTAGTTTCTGGGTCGATCTATATTAAATGGCCAAATTCTATGTTGCTGTGATTTCTGAATAAACAAATTGAGAAATGAACAGTCTTGGGCGGTCTTTGAGTGCGTTTCTTGTTAATACTGTGAAAGCAGTCGTTCACTTTGGTAGTGGCTGCAGGTGGAGCAAATTTTAATTCTTTTATAAACATGTAGTCAAGAGATGACCAATGTAGGAGTTAGGACACCTTCAATGGGGTCCTGCATAAATTGAAAAGGTTGTGAGAGACGTAATGGAACAAGATAGGGAAAAAAATCATAAAGTTTTCTAATCTCTTTTTAGTTTTTGATTTTACTTTTATTGTTGTCTTTGAAGAGGTGACATGCAACAATGTTTTAATTACTGGTTCAGTGTTTCACAGTGTCTTATTCAGAAATGTACCCTCTAAACCTCCAAATCAGCGTGAGTGAATGAAGAATTCCCAAAAGGAAACCATTTATCAGGAAGAATCATTGGATGTTAAAAGATCCATCTGGAACATCTTGTCTGAAAACTGAACCTACACCTATATAACCTGCCCCCCCCTCAGTGAAACCATGAAGCCACTACTGAATCATCTATGACCAGCAGTCATGCCAAAAGTAACAAGAACAATGTTATACGTGTTGATTACATTTTTTGTCGATTTATTTAAAAATAATTAATGAAAGAAATTAAACTTTCATTTTTTTATGATTGCATTCTAAGGGTGTCATACAAAAAAAAGTTCAAATTTAATTTTCTCCTTCTAGCACAGATGTGCCGGACTGTATATTGCAGAGAAAAAGCAATGAAAGAGAAAGAAACGAACAAGGGGTTAAAGTAAGGGAAATTATTTTAAAAGCTATAATACAATCAGAAATCATAACCTTATTTAATATTTTGAAAATTCTAAATCTGATTTAATGGACAAAATTCTGAGTCGGGTACCTCCCTAGTGAGAGCTGGTCCTGTCTACCTTATCTTACGTAAATCAATGGCAATAGCCACACAGCCACATCTAACACCCCACTGGTTCTGGTACAGTCCTCCCTCTTTTAAAATAGGTTGCCAAATCTGGATAACGATGTGGATCACAACCTGTTTCAGAAAGACAAGGAAGACAAATCTAATTGATTAGAAATGTGAATCTCCATGTTAACTTAAAAGAGGTACCATTAAAAAGTTTGGGGTCACTTAGAACTCTCCTTATTTTTGAAAGAAAAGCATTTTTTTTTTCAGTTAAGACAATATCAAATAAATCAGAAATCCAGTGTAGACATTGTTAATGTGGTAAATGACTATTCTAGCTGGAAACTGCTGATTTTTAATGGAATATCTCCATAGGGGTACAGAGGAACATTTCCAGCAACCATCACTCCTGTGTTCTAATGCTACATTGTGTTAGCTAATGGTGTTGAAAGGCTTATTAATGGTTAGAAAACCCTTGTGCAGTTATGTTAACACATGAATAAAAGTGTGACATTTCATGGAAAACATGAAATTGCCTTTTGAACGGTAGCATAAATAGTGGGAAGAAACATTATCTACAGTCTTTGTTCAGTTGGACCCTGTAATCTGGTCTAAGTCCAAGCAGTTCAGCTAGGTAAGCTAAAAGCCATGAAGAATATGGAAACAAAAAAAATTTCAGCATTCATTTCACCATTAGTCTGCAATTAGTGTTTGCAAAATAATAGACCCACTACTGTCAACTGCCTAATTAGATAATTAATTTTTCTTTCTTATCATTTTCATACAGTGCTTTTCCAAAGTAGCCACATTCAATGCAACAGTTAAAAACAATAATATTTTTCACAGACATAACACTATCTGTTTTTAAATCTAAAATGCCCCTGACCCTGCATCAAAACAGTGCTAGAACTGCTGCTGCAGCTTTAGGCCATGTGTACTTTGAGAGTCTTTTTGTATTTATAAATAAATAAAAATTAACTGTAAGAAGTCTCAATGATGAATGATGTGATCAAAATTGAGTGGGATTTGTTTTTAGTAGTAACACTGAATTGCATAGCAATTACATAGCACATTTGTTGCTCTGTAGGCGACAAATAGTCACTATAGTATGTCAGATTTTATATGTGTTTAGTTTTTGATGTTACCTGGAGATGCAGTTGCAGGGGAGAAGCTTTGAATGAATACAAATGCACAGCACATTATTAAAGGGTGAGTCTGCACCACACGTTACAAATGTGTCACAAATCTGACAGTTTCCACACCATTTAAAGTTTGCACAGTTTGTGTGTGCAGTGTGGAAGCAAAACAAAAGCACTACCAACAGCATGGTGAATAATAGCACATCCACGTCATGCGGGACAGAAGGCGATGATGACAAAGATCCCTGTGTTTATGACTTTGGAGTGTACGTGTCTTCTGACAACTGAAGATGGCATCTGCCAGTTTTCTTCTTTAACATCACTGGAGATTCCAGCTGTCAAAACAAAACAGAAAGACACATGTTAGATGCATTACTACCTAGCGAACTGTTTGTCAAAAGACACTACTGATGACAACTAAACTGGAACTGAATTTGAACAAAGTGAATGTTACAGTTTTTCTCAGTTGCTTTGGTATGTTTCTCAGATCAGAATTGAAATTCTCAAAACTACTTGTTCACTCTTCGCATCATTGTGCCACATGTGCACATCAAAAAAGCAGTTTCTCATTTCTTTGAACAAGTTGCAAATGCTTTGGTACATCCATGCAAATGATTCTGTACAATTCTCTGCTGTTTCCTACATTATCAGTTGCTTATGTCATGTTGATCAAAATGTATTATAATGCATCTCTGTTGAATAGTCTCACCCCCCACAACATTTAGGCATTAGTTCATTGGATAAGTCTTTACATGTAAAATGGTTGAACAAGTTGTCATAATATGTAAAGGATATTTCTATACATTTCCATCAGACTTTTTTTCTAAATCTGTCCTGAATTGGTAAATTGCTCCCAAATGAATCTTGACTTTCTCTAACAAAGGGAAATGTGTGAAGGATTAGGGTTTTTCGAAATCGCTCAAAGGTGCATCTCATGAACCATCAACTGGCAAGTATATATATAGCCAGAAAACAACACAATGATACAATGTCTGACAAGGGAAGGACAAGGAATTGGACTGGGTCAACAGCCAGAGAGAAGAAAAAGAGGAAGAGGAGTGAGGCTGCGTGGCGGAGGAGTTGGGAGGCAAAACAGAGGAAGAGCCGGAAGAGGCCTGGTTGAAGGGCGCAGACAAATGTTGGGAGAACAACTGTGTCCTCAATCATTCAGACTTTTTCATGACAGAACAGGTTTGTAATCTGACAATAGGCACTGTACTGTAATACTGTTTACTTTCTGTAATGCTTTGTACAATATTACAATATTCCATTTGCATTTTACAATATGCAGTCAGTATACTTTATACAGTGACATTTTATCTTACACAATTTTGTGTTTTGCATTGCTAGATTTCTTCCACATAGGACTGCAAGACAACTTCACAGGGGTGGCAGAGGGCCCTTTTTCACACCTGAACAGGAGGAGGCTATTTGTACCATAGTTGTAGAAAACAATACCACCAAGACTAAGGGAGATAAAGAGTGCCATTATAGAGGACAACAACATCTTTGAAAACATCCAAACAATCAGCATCTCAACCATTGACAGGATGCTGAAAAGACAACAAATGAATGTGAAGCAGTTGTATACAGTTCCATTTGAAAGAAATGATGAAAGACTGAAGGAGCTGCGCTACCGATATGTAAAGATAAAACATGTATGAGCATGCAGTAACTGTACCTCACAGTAAACACTACAGTTATCTATCTATCATCTGAGATAGATAGATAGATAGATAGATAGATAGATAGATAGATAGATAGATAGATAGATAGATAGATAGATAGATAGATAGATAGATAGATAGATAGATAGATAGATAGATAGATAGATAGATAGATAGATAGATAGATAGATAGATAGACATTGAATGTGCACAAACTGGCATTGGGGAATGCATACGCTTTCTTGGCTACAGTCTGAATGAAAGCGGCATGATGCAAATTCATGACAATCAGTGTTAAGGGGTTCAATATTCAACAGGTTTGATTAAAAACCATGATCACTTTCAGTTTTCTGTAGTTTTCATTTTGGACATTGCGGTAGCCAACACTCCTCTCAGCACCAAAGGCTTCTTACAGTGAGGAAACAGGACAGGTAATGCTTGTAGGGCAAGACTAATATGGTCAAATTGTTCCTATAGGTAATCTTAATCTTGTAAACTACTTGCACTGTTTTGCCCATGTGAGACTGAAATCAGTTTAAAGTTGCTCCCAGTGCTCCATTTTACAGTGATTCTATTTAAAGCCAGCTTTGTGGTTTCATCATTTATAGTAGATGTGGGTCAGGTGGAGGAGCATAAAGAGTGTCATCTAATATATGCAGGCAGCATAAGTTCAACAACACCATGCATGAGGGCTGAAGTTGTATTTATATTTTCTAAACATTTGGTATATCATGAGCATATGCTTCATTGAACAAAAAAGCTTGATTTACAGAAATAACGAGTCTGTAATTTCCATTGAGAAACTTTTAGACAACTGTGGCTAGCATTTGTTTAGTGAAAGTGGTCTCAGTGAACGTCAAGTAACTAAACCAGTTTGTTAACCTAGATCAGAACATATGAGCATGCTGTCAGAGTGACTCGTAAGGTGAAATGAAAGGATGTTGAATTTGAGGATCAGGATAATTCTCAAGGATGTGTGTCTGAAAATGTTTTCATAAACAGTCAGACTACAAATATTATAAATGAGAAATCTTTCAACACAGGCCTCTTAAGACAGATTTAGTTTTTTCTTTCTGAAAAACATACCTACATTCAATCACTAACAGCTGCACCATGTGAGTAGAAAATTATAATACCATTCAATAAATATTATCATCACACATCATTCCCATACGTATGGGTCAGCAGGGATCTCGTGCACTTCCTAGTAGTCTTACTACACTGCTATCACCCAATTCAGTGGTGCTCTGTTATCACCTCATTTAATAGCAATGGAACAACGATTTATTACATACAAAGAGGAACAGAAGTCTACATTTGGAGGCTGTAGGGGATGGAGGAGGAATAAGTCAGCTGATTCTCTCTCAGGAGATTTGAGCTTGAGTAACATCTCTGACCATCTGTGACCATGACTTTTCCTCGCTGTTTCTCACTCGGTGTTGACTTGTCTTTTCTGTTTTTTGCTATATCTGGGTACCAGAACTATGTACTTACGTTTACAAAATGATCTTGGTTTGCATTCAAATACAACCTGTCATTACCCACGTGTTACAAAGCTCCATTTTATACATTTCCTGGGTGACGACTGCACTTCAGATAATAAATGCGTATTACTTATTCATATGACTAGAAGACGTTGTCTATGTTATTGGAGTTACTTTCTGTTTATCAATCATCAAAATGGATGATAATGTGCTTACAGAGCCTCACAGAAGGTGGAGGAGGTCCCTGCAGGTCTGTATGTGTGAGAACGATGTGCACTAATAATGGCCATTTAATCCACTGATAACATCCAAACCAGGTGGCTCTGCAACTGTGAGGCTAAAATAAACAATCTTGGGCTCTATGGAAGAAGACACAGTTTTGAAATACACTAAGTTTCTTTTTCATTAACATCAGGACAGAGTGCAGTTTACAAAACAGCAAAAACTGACATTTTTAGTAAACGCTGATGTTATTAATGAAGCACAACGGAGTTGAATCTATTTTAGTCATTGTATTACCACATAGTTGCTTCATGTTAGCCCTTTGGAGAGCCAAGTGTGCCATTCCTGGCCACCTGAAAACGGCGGTGCTGGGTTGCTTTTTGATAACAGACAGGGTACCATTGCTGCTCGGATGGAAGGCGATGGATGGATGGATGGATGGATGGATGGCGATGCACCGTACTCCAGACATGTCTGACTTTACTGCTAAATGCTCATCTGTGTTTTTAACAGGTGCAGTAACGTGATTGCCTTTGTCAGGGGCTGCAACACATTATGGTGACCATCACTGTGTGATCTCCCCAGCTCTCGCCTCCAAGGCTGTTTGTGTGGGCACACTCATCTGTATTTTTTTGCCTTTCATGTTGCATGCTGCAGCAAGCCATATTTTGGTGCTTTTAACATTTCGACAGCCTACGTTTAATGTGCTGTTTAACCTTTCAAAATGCTACCAAGGTTCTGAGCAACATTTGAATAATGCTGTCTCTGCCAACATCGCACTTTGTGTATAGCGAGAGGCTTGCAGGCAGCCCGACGATATACAGCTTTGTACATCAAAAAAAGCTGTGTCTATATTTAGGGTTCAAGGAAAAAGTGTATATTTATTTTTATAACAAATGTTTATTATTCCTTTTTATCATTGAGCTCTCGAAAAACATGTCAGTTACAATCTTTTACTCTCTCCCCTCTGTTTTCCTCCAAATTAAAAACTCATAAAAGATATTTAAACAGTAAAAGGGGTGTTTAAGGAGGCGGATGGAGATAAACTTTAGGCCCTGTGTATTTTCATTCGCAGCCATTCCCCCGAGCCCTTCCTTTACCGCCTTTAAGAGAATACAAATCACTTCAATTATTCAAACCTCCAGAGAACTCAGGAGGAATAAAAACCAATACACAAGCCAGAAAAAATAGATAAATAAACCTATGTATAAACAAAGTCTGCAAGCATTAATTACATATTTCAAAAGAACAAAGTACATTTTTGAGTTGTGTTTTACTGGGCCTGGTGTTTTTTCTGTGCCTTACCTACCATGGAGTAATAAGCCCACACAGGTAAACAAAGCAACTCCCTTGATATGTTGGAGTGAAACATCCTGCTTTTTTCCTGCCTTTTGTCATTCTTCACTTGATCTAAGACGCTTTAGTCGCATCATACATTTGGATGGCTGCTGCTTTCGTGGGAGGATGATGTTTACGAGTTGGAGTGGCATGCAAAATGGAGGGTCGAGGAAATAGTGACCTACTTTTTGGAGCTGTGCTTGCTGTACCCACTGACAAGCCATGCTATGAAACTGTTGACCTGTTGGTCAGCAAGAGCAAGATAGTCCTTTGAAAAGGAAAGACATCCTGAGAATGACCACTGCTGAGTTTTTCAGGCAGGAAATTGAGCAAATGGTCACAGCTCACTGAAATATAAAGACTGTAAAAAGTTGATAGTGATGCTGTGTGTTGCATGTCTACCAATGCTAGGAGCTCATCAAAGACACCTCTGTTGTGTTCTTCATGTTCTTAAACAGGCGAGTGTGTGTTCTCAGTTTGATATCTATCTAGATAGGTGTACGTGTGTGTGCGTGTGTGTGTAGGTGTGTGTGTGTGTGCATGTGTGTGTAGTCAAAAAGACTCCAAAAATTGTGAAAAATGGCTTTGGCAACTTTCACAACTTTGACATATTCAGATGTTTTGTTTTATCTGCTCAAGACTCCACAACACTAAGGATAAGGGAAGCTAGTACAGATTCGCATCCAAGACATTGGAACTTCACGTTTCTTCTGAGAAAATATTTCATTCTGCAATGTCTTTGCCTGCTGGTTGTCTTGATTGAGTCTTTCAATTCTAATTCAGATCCATGAAATCCAACAAGCATTATGCTGTTATTGCTTTTCTTTTAGTTTATTAAGCTGACTAATTATTCCATCACTAAGGAGGATGAGCCTAGGTGAAGTTATGTGATGATCTGCATTGGTTTGTCTGTCTGTCTGTCTGTCTGTCTGTTTGTTAGCAACATTACTCAAAAACGGAGTACTGGATTTGGATGACATTTTCAGGGAAGAAAGTACATAAGGACCAAGTGATTAGATTTTGGCAGTGATGCAGTTTATATTCTGGATCCACAGATCTGTTAAAGATTTCTTTATCATTGTGAGATAGCAGCACGGCATCACTGTAACCATGACAACAAGTGAACACTACGTCAGCTGCCTGCTGACAATTGCATGATTGCAATGCTACCGCAAATCGACCGTTGTGGACTTATAGGGACTTCTCCATTGGAAATGATACAAGGAACAATTGATTAAATTGTGGGGGTGTTTCAAAATCCCATCAATTCCACTAAATATTTAGGTTATGCGATTTGGTATCCGTACATATTGTTCACATGCAGAACACACGCCTGTGCTCAGTGCAAGGTCATTTTGTTTGTGGGTACATCTATATCAAATGGACACATGCTATAGTGCCATGATTTCTGCCACGACTTCTGTCGCAATTTCAACCGTCGGAAATGTTACAATGACTGAGCAGCCTTGGCAGAGTACTGCGCTCTAGAGTGTTTTTCTTGTATATGTCACAAAAAACAGTTCATGTCATAAGTTATTCATAACTGGTATTACTTGACATGTAAGTGGAAGTATGTCATTTTTACAACAAAATTTTTGTAATGGATACCATTTCTCATTGGAGAAGTCTTGTCACAGATATCATTTTTTCATAAGGTGACACCTACCCAACCCAAATCTGCAACATACTTGTAATTATTGCAGCCTGGTTATTGCACAGCCTGGATGCGCAGATGAGACATCTCCATTTAGAGTATCCACGAGCTTCCCTAGAAATTTGACCTGTAAAACTTCTTGTGCATTTCCTCATCAGTTCTGACCTCTCTTCAGACACTTACTTATGTATTTTAGTCACAATTCAGAATGTATATTATCTGATGCTTGCTCTGAATGTTAGCTGTTTTTAAATGGTGTGATTGATCAATGACAACAAAACTAACTCCTCATCATCAGCAACCTCAGGTTCATCTTCATGTAAAAAGTTATTGTCATCTAAACAATATTAAAAAGACAACTACACTTGTAACCAGCTGCAGCTCACTCATATTACTATAACAATAAGACAATAAAACATGCTTCTTTACCATTGTCTGGATTTATTCATGGGACAATAAGAAAACAGTATACTCACAAGATTACTGGTATTCACAGATTGGAAAAAAAAAAGCTTTAATTTGCATCCAGCATTATGGGCAATAACCAAACAAAGAAAGCGTTACACTCCAACACAGTTCAAGTCTGTAGCTCTACATATCTTTTAGACTAAACAATAATTCTTATTCCTATGGACATTTTGACACTAGAACATTGTTAAAAACAACAGCCTGAGGAATAGCTCAGAGCTTCATTGAATAAAATGAATGAATTAGTCAGTTTGTTGCTTCAGACTTTAAGTATTAAGGTATTAAGCTTGAATTGACTCTAAATGTCAGAAATCTTTTGAGTTACCACCACACACCATATAAGACTGACATGTCAAGTAAAGTCACTCATCTGAGCATGTTATGCAACATGAGAAAGGATATGGCATCTCAGTCAGAAATTACAGCAGAGCTCTGTTTTTAGTGATTCACACGGATGAAGGAGGTCCATTTTTCCACAAGTTCCTACTTGGGTTCATCAGATACTAAGTAAATGTTGTCAGAGATGAGAGGAATCCAGTTCATTGTATCACTGTAACAGTGGGAAGGAGACCTCAATCATCAAGTGCTGACAAAAGGAAAGGCAGACAGCGAGAAAGAGAATGGCTGACATTTGAGTCTGACGGGGGGTGGAAACATGACCTGGAGGTGGTATCGGTGCTCAGGGAGGGCAGCAGGGGTATTGCCTCCATTGTTTTTTCTGTGTAGGATAAATGTCACGATGGTGAGAGTACACAGAAAAAGCAACAGGGACAAAAGCCCACTGGCGTCCTCGGCTGATTATGAACTTGCTGTGACACAATCCTTGTATATATGCCTATTTATAACCACATTCTCCCTACATGGCTTTCCGAGTTGAGAGAATGGCCATCATATATTTCATAGGCTCATAAATGTCCACCGTTATGAGCGCCTATTGACGATACGTAGGCTGTTCAGTGTATCTATGTGTGTTTTTGGAGCAAAAATACCTGTGGGTTCTGAGGATTGCCAAGGTACTGCAGTATAACCAAGTTCTGTGGGTTCACTAGATATGTCGCTCTGTCAGTAATTTACCATATTTTATCGGGTTCCTTGATTTATGCTCCTACAATACAGGGCTCTGTGTACCTGCTGCCTAATACCATCCACAGTGAATGAGAGGCTGATTAGTAATGCATGGGACCTACTGCAAAATGGCCCCGCTATTGTTGATTCTGCTGACGAGGCAAGCTCGCTGGCTGGCCGGGCGACTGCAGAGGTGGAGAGAGGCAGGAGGGAAGAGGGATGGCAAGTCTGAAGTGAAAGCGGAGGAGTGGGCTGGTCATAAATGAAAAGTACAAAATGAGCAGCTTTAATAAAAAAATAGAAAGTTAAATGACAAGAAAAAGGAAGAGAGGGGTAGAAAAATGACAGTAGGTGAACGAAAGAGAACAATATGACCTTACAACTTCTTGCCAGAAGTATGTGGACATCCATATCCATATTATGTGGAGATTTGAGTAAGTCAGTGGTCCAGTTGCATTGTGGGTAAAGCAGGTGCCATATTTTGGCAAGAACAAAATGTATGTCTGAAATAAAAACTAATTTGATATTCTTGAAAAATTCATCTTGAATCTGATAATGTATGAGTGAATGTGCACAGTTTTTTTTTTTTTTTTTTTTTTTAATGAAACAGCTTTAAAAGGTGTCCACGAAAATGCTGTATCTTGTTTGGATTTGCTCCAAGCCATCCAGTGCGTATATAGCCAGAGGGAGAGTCTTGTTTGCATTCTCAGATTGTTTTGCAGTTAGTGTTTTGTATTCACTGCTTTTGTACTCAGTTTTTAATGTATTATCCCCTGAAGTATAATATTGTATGGAATTGGAGTTTATCTTACAAAATAGATCATGTAAATCCTGATTACATCTGAAATCAACTCTACTTTTAGTGGCATAGTGTGTAAGTGCAGTAATAGTGGGCCTGCATTTTTGAAGATGCTCTTTCATGAAGTAAACACACTTGTGCAGTATGTGATTTAACTCTCAGCTGCATACCTGAGGATGTCAACAAACCAGGACTATAGCGTACCGTCTTCAATTCATTAAAAAAAAAAAAAAAAACCCGATGAGAACCCACACAGGCACGGGGGCAACATGCAGACTCTCGTCCCACTAGCAATCATATAAGAGACATATATTTTACTTGCTGATCTACGAGTTTGCTGAACAGCAAACTAAGAATGGGTTGAGCCTTCGTTTGCTCTAAGACAGGCTAAGTTCATGGTGTCATAGATTCTACAAGGAACTGGAAACCTTCATTGGAGATTTTGCTCCATATTCACATGATTCGTCGCATAATTTCTGCAGATTTGTCAGCAGGCAGCATTTATGCTACCAATCTCTTGTTCTACCACATCCCAAAGGTGTTATATTGGATTCAGATCTGATGCCTGGGGAGGCCAGTGAAGTGCATTTAGGTTGGGTATGTGAGGGTTGATCAGTCACACAGACAGTAAAGAGAGAGATGACCTGTAAAAACTTTGACTCTTTGACAGTCCACAAATACCTGATGACCAGTAACACCACACATTGTGTTCACTGCAGCCTGAGCTTGCCATTCTTGCATTAGAGAAGTCAGTCCTGATGTGGTATTCTGCTGTTGTTCATCTCAAAGTAAGATGTGTTGATTTTCTGCTCAGTATGGTTGTAAAGTGTTGGTTATCTGAATTGCTGTAGCCTTTCTGTCCTCTCCAACCAGCCTGATTTCTAACCTGTATCTCTAGGATTTTACGGATCACCACACAATTGGTGGATTTGATTGCATGAGTAATGGGGTGTACACATGTTCCTAACAAAATGCTCAGTGAATGTCTGCTTACTTTGTTTAAGTCAGTGCCCATATATTTTTGCCATTGTAATGTAGCTGTCTTTAAGAGAAATCACCATATTCATTTAGATGCACAAACCCCCTGCAGCTTTTCTCATCTGCTCTGCTTGCATGAGGATACTTCAACTACCCATCTGACAGGCGTGTGTTGTTGCAAAGCCCCTTTCCTGTGGTGAAGTCAGACTTAAAGTCAAAGCTTTACCGCTATGTTCAGATGTATTACACAGTAAAACTGGATTTGCAGTGTCTATGACAAATCGGAGTCTATGTGACAAACTTTTTAAGGATAGAGGGGGAAAAGAAATCTGATTCTTTCTTCAAAAAAGCCTGAAAAAATAAGGCTATTAGCAGTCACATATTTCTCTCATAAGCCTCTTAGGGTGTAGAAAGACACACCTAGGATGCCAGGCCGCTCCCTTGGAAGCTAATCCCGAGCCATAACATAATCTCATGTTAGGTGATCAAACGGACGAGAGGAGAACCTGTGAAGAGGAATTGTAAGAGCCACAAATCCGCAGAAACAAATCTTATTATGGCGAGAAACCTCTGACTCTACCCCAGCATCAACTATATTTACTGCTCAGACTTCCTCTTAAAGGAACTCTTTAAATTGTCACAATTTCAGCTGAATGGGGAGATATAGCAGCTTGTACACAGGAGCTGTTCCGTGGGTTTGCTGCTGCTGTGTCTCCTGCTGTCACCAACTGAAGTCGATGCATTAGTTTAGTTTTTAGAGGCAAAACGCATCCCACTGTGGCAGAATTCGAACAGCAAATTAGTATTTGATTTGCACCCCATGAATAAGCTACGCTGTTGTACTTTTTTCAGCCAGTTCTGAACTTTCAAAGGAAAATAAATTATTATACACCAAAACAAGGATCAGCTGGGTGGAATCCAATGGGTGCGTTGACACAGCAAGACAGGAATGTAATGACTGATAACAAAAAAAAAAAAAAAAAATGTAGAGAAAACAACAACAGCTTCAAAACAACTGTATGTAATAAGCTCAGGCTGAGTTTTCACCCAGAGTAATCAGAGTCCTTTATACAAGCAGGCAGGGGTCGGCTATCATTGCCAACTCTTCCTGTGGAGCATTTGTGTCTCTGACATCACATCCTTTGAGCTTGTTTAAACTAAGGTCCCTGCAGTGACAGCCAGCATGCAAGGCCTTCTGGGAGAACAACAGCTCATTAACATGATGGAGGAAGCACCAAGCTGCACTGCAAATATCAGGTGTCATCTCCAGTAGATCAAGTCTCAGTTCTGGAATGCCTGCTGGCCATAACAAAGCTATACTTGTCATGGTATGTGGCTGTGCTTGTCTTAATTCATTTTTGTGATCTGTGATCCCCACCCCCAAATCCACGCCACCCCGCACCCTCCTACGCAATTCATTTTTCTTTATCCCAGCAATATTTGCGCTTGCAGCAATTATGTCAGCGCTGCTTGAGACAGAAGTGCAAGTGAAGCAAATCACAGAATTCCACCGTGTTTTTTGATCTACAGACCATGAACATACAGGACGCTCTTTAAAAAGCTTAGTTGGAGATCAGCAGCAGCTCCTGGGCCGGTGGACCTCCTAGGAAAGGAGAAGACAGGAAGAGGAGGCTGAAGTAAAGGGAGGATGGGTGGCGGGGCACAAGAAGTGAGAACGAATAAGCAAGTGGGAAGGGCAGAGTGGTATGTATACAGTCTGTACATACCACTCTGCCCTTCCTACATGTTTGTTCACCTCAATCACTCCCCTGCGTCTTAGATGTACAACAGAAAGGGGAGTGATTGAGGTGTGGTCCTGCTTCTGAACCTCATCTAAAAAATCTTATCTACATAATAACAACAAAAAACAACAACAACAAATGAAACACTTGGCAGCTTTTGCTTGATTTTAATGGTCATAATTTCTAGGTTTATGGTGTATTATCTGCATGCCATTTAATGATTTAATGTTATCAAGATAACTCAGCCTGATGAGAATTGCCATCATATGGAAAGTGAGTGACTCTGCATTGCAAATTCATTCTGCATGTTGTTGCTGTTTTTGAAAGTTTACCTTACAATTGTCAAGTAAAAGGTGAACAGTTCCTGCTATGATAACATTTTGTCTTTTTTCACTTTAAAATAGAATAGCGTAGAAGTCATTTTATTATCATGGCAAATTTTATCATCATTGCAAAATTAACCAACAATCTCTCAAAGCATTATAAATGCATACAAAGTGCATTAGGTGGTAGATACGTGGCTAGTAGGTATTCAGGTCCAGACAGTTAGTTTGAGTGTAGTGGGATAGAAAATTTCCTTTTAATTATGATTAGGCAGTAATTCAAATGGATGCATAGTGTTCTGGCATCTGCTCAGCCAGTCGAGCTGACAAGGAGTTAGTTTGACACACTTGGTGTTTTCAAATTTCTGTAACTCCATACATTTCTAAATCATGACTTTATTTGACATTGGGTTTAACAATCATCAAGTGAATTATGAGGGTGTAAACCAAAATAAAAAGAAAAAATAAATTCAGAGAAATAATTTTTACTTTTACTCATCATAGAAACTGCCGCAAATATATTATCTATCTATCTATCTATCTATCTATCTATCTGTCTGTCTGTCTGTCTGTCTGTCTGTCTGTCTGTCTGTCTGTCTGTCTGTCTGTCTGTCTGTCTGTCTGTCTGTCTGTCTGTCTGTCTGTCTGTCTGTCTGTCTGTCTGTCTATTTTTAATACTAAGTAGTGTCAGCTCAGCTGGATCCAAGCTAGCTGCATGAAACTGGCAAGGACAGAACTATACAGCCAGGAGCGCAGACAGGGACAGTGTAGTCACAAAGCAAATTAATAGAAGGATCTGGTGTAACAGCCCCCACACACCACAGCACTGATGATCCTCTGAGCATTAGTTCATGTGTTTGATGGATCCTGTGATATTGCAGCACATTTATCAGTATCAGTATGCCGTGGAGAGGAAGGTTGGGAGGTGGGCGTGATGGCACTGAAGACAGAAACTGCACTTTTCCCAGCCAGGTGTGCATAACAGAAGAAAAACAGACATGGAGACTTGACAAAAGAATAGGATTCCCCCTTTTTTCATCATGCACTGCCCATGGTTTAACAAAAAAGACACACGGTGGTTAGCATCCAACATAGTATAATTCTTGTTGAAACGGTGGGAAAGGCACAATTTTCAATAACAAGTGAGAATAGAAGTTGGAAACCATTTTCATCTGAGGTTTAGAAATTATTAGTCAACTCATCCTTAGGGAGCAGCAGTCCCGACTGTACTAACTGGTAATCTAAGTGTGAAACATCATGTGTCTGAAGGGAGTAAAGTGAGTAAAGAACCTGCTAGATCCTCACCAGTCACATCAGTCACATAAATAATGATTATATATTATGAGGTGGTGTGCCATGTGCATAGAAGTGCACAACTTGTCTCTTTAGGAGAAACCCATGTGGATCCTGCTCCAGGGACTTATTAAATGCAAAACCTATCCCACATAAAAACAGCTAGAGGCAACAAACAAAGCTTCAATAGCCTTGTTGATGTTTTGGAAAAAGCTCTGAATTACGTTCAGTGGCAAAGGGAGAAAGGGAGACCTGGTAACTGAATCTGTAGATAACAATAATACATTTGTTTGTTCATCTGGGTTTTGCTTAATGGATACAAATGACCAGATTTTTGGAGCTGTGTCAAATATTATTGTACAATAAAATCAATATGCTGATCTATATTTCAGAATAGAATATCATAGAACAGAACAGAATTCTTTTTCATCACAAATTTGCATTAGTCTTGCAGTGCATTATAAATAAATACAAAGTGCATAAGTAGGTAACAAAGTGCTTATCCTGTTTCAGGTCACAGTGACAGCTACACAGCAATGCTTTCCTGTTACTCCTGGGGGACCCTGAGGCAGTCCCAGGCCATATGAGATAATATTGCCCTCCAGTGACTTCTGCGGCTACCCTGGGGTCTTCTCCCAGATGGGCATCACCTGAGCTCCTCACCTAATCTCTAAGGCTGAATGATCCTCAGGAGAAAACTCATTTCAGCTGCTTGTATTCACGATTTCCATTGGAACACCGGTGGAGGTGTTAAAAAGTGAATATATCACCGCGCTTTCCATACCTTCCATTTAAATATGATTCCATCTATTTGAATTAATTAGCTCAAATATGAGAGGCACAATACTAATATAGACTTCAACACCAAAGCCACCGACTGGGTAAGACAATAATATCAGTTAGGCAGAGCTCATGGGCAGGTTGTTGAAATCACCAGGCCTGTGTTTTCCCTGTGAGAGTGCCATGCACTCTACCATACATTTAATGCTTGAAAATGCAGACTTCATCTTTTCCACTCTAGTAGCCATTCTTTTTAATATCACAAGTGAATCAGAATGCTGTCCATGAAGTGAAAGAATCATTATTCCCATGTTAGGTGTTGTCAGAGGGTTCACATGCTTTCCGGTTATGAATAGTCATCATCTCTATCTCACAGTGCAACACTAAAAAGCACTAAGGGTGCCAGTAACCACTTTTATCCCAGCTGTGCTGGAAGTCATCCACAAGTTTTGAGCGAAAGTCAAACAATTTGATGGCTTTTCTCTTTCATGCCCTGCTGATCTCTTACTCCTGCTGCAGCCCACATGCTGCAGCTTTTCAGCTTCGTCATTCTCGTCATCCAGAGCTTCTAGTGTGTCAGAGGGCTGAGGTGACCTAGCCATCCGCAAGGTAAGAAATCAACAGCAAACCCTCTGCCCAGGTAAACAGTGGGTAGAGATTTTATTCTGAGGTCTTTATTGTATGTCCATGTCAAGATATGTAGTTCACTGGCACTCAAAAACATGTGGATGGCAAGGTGTTAAAAGACCACTTAACAATAAGAATGATATATATGTTTTTGAGTACCTGTGAACTACACATCTCAACATGGACATACTATTTATATATATATATATATATATATATATATATATATATATATATATATATATGTGTGTGTGTGTGTGTGTGTGTGTGTGTGTGTGTGTGTGTGTGTGTGTGTGTGTGTGTGTGTGTGTGTGTGTGTGTATGTGTGTACACTAGTCCATACCAGACTACCATATTTAGATGAATGAAATATATATGCTGATAAATACCAAAACAATATATGCTGAACTGTCAATTAAATGGAAAAAGTAATAACATTGAAAGCTGCTCTTTAACATTTGCTCCAACAAAACCCAAAGTATTAAATACAGCAAACAACAGTCTTCCACAATAAATAACATACAACATAACACACAGATTTGATATTGATAATACACGCTTTACAAATCTTGCTAGATCATTTAGCATCAAACTCTCTTCACATTGTGAGTGATGTTAACATATACAATATGATCTAAAATTGGTTTAATCAATCTTCAATATTGGCTGAAATTAATTTTATTCATGTAAAAAAAAAAACACATTCATATGTTACCACATTACATACAAACAAATACATTGCAGTACATCTTAATTTTACTACAATTATGAATATTCAGAAGTTGAGGTAATAATTTATGCTCTTTAATAGTACTTACTTGCCACAATGAAGATTGAATTTTAAATTTTAAATTATTAAGGCCTCCACTACAAAAGTTATACTTATTTAGTCTGAGCAGGATTGATAGTCCCTCCCCAGAGCATGCGGTCTGTCATTAACGACTTGATCTCAGTTGCTGCCTGTGCACCAATGTCTTTACGCAGGCAGTTCATGTAATTAAGAGGCTGTCTTTCTTTGTTAGTTTTAGCACTGGAGGACTCCCATAAGACTAGTTTGGAAGCCTCCTCATCCTAATGTCTGACAAGGTGACCGGCCAGCTTTAGATGCCTCTCACCAGCTTTTGCTGATACTTAGGAAATCGTCCTTACAGTTCATTGTTTGTGCTGTGGTCTCTTCAGGAGATGTTCAGGACTATGTGCAACAATTTCATGTATGTGCCATCGAGAGATTTTTCTTTAGCATCTGTCAGTGTGCACACACTGCATCCATACAACGGAACTGATTGTACTGTTGCAACGAAGAGATGGATTTTGATATCTCGATCGCTGTTTCTTTTCTTTTTTTAAATTCGTGGCATGCTTTCCATGCTAATACTTTTCTGACCTTGATGTCTTGCTTTGAAGTTAATTTAAACACAAGACACTTGTGCTCCAAACAAAGAGGATGTGCACTCAATGAAGGACCTAGGATCCCTGGCCCATCACTATACACACCAGTGAGCAGTGATTCCTAACACACCTCTGGGGGTCACCAGGTGGAAACCTCCCTTCAACAGTGTTTTGTCTATTTAGCCCCACAACACCTCCAGGAGGCTAGGCGCTGAACTCTTGCATCCCAGATTCACCCCCTAGTGCCAGTTCACACTGCTCCTACACAATCCAAACAGCACTGCCATGTTCAACTGGCCCAGGCCCGTTTAGGAGATGCTCCAGATAGTGAGCAGTGATGATGCTACCAGTTAGCTAGTGCAAGATGCTGAATACCTAGTGTCAACTGCTAAAAAATGACAAAGCAATTATACATACAGACTCTCCAAACCTGCTAGTGCTAACTCTCAATGCTAATGCTAGCTGTATGACTACTACAATGTCCAAAGCAAACTTATCACTGACAAATGGTAAGTTGAAGAGCTTATCCACTATCCCAGGTACATGAAGTCATCAACCTGTGAAATCATTTCTCCTTTTCTGCCTAATTGTTTGTCTGTGCTAACATTAAATGACATACATTCAGTATTTTTGGCATTTATACGCAAATGAATGTTTGCACATGAATTTTCGACCCTGTTCAGCAATTCCTGAGCCTGTAATTTCCATAACCATGGCTATGTCATCTGCAAAAAGAGGTGCAACTCATTTACTTCTCCTCCACTGTACCTTGAAACCAAGTTCTTCACTTCTACCTTCCAGTGCAACATATCAACATCAAAGAGTTTTGTAACTTCACCTGATGGTTTCATTCTGGCTTGTGTGCCCTTATATAGTTTTCCAGTTGAATCAACTAGCTCATTGGGGATGTTGTGCGCAGCTAGTATCTTGAGTATTTTACGTCTAAGGTAAAATGCTCTAATGCTTTTTTGAAATCATTAAAAGTTACTGTGGCATGCAGATTGTTGCTTTTTACACCTTCAATAAGACATCTCAGGGCCAGAATTTCCCAGGCCTAAATCCATTTTGATTTCATCTAAGATGTCAGAGCCCCTGACTCCGGCTCACTTCATGTTGGCGCCCCCTCATGTTCTGCTCTGCTCTCCAGCCACAGCCAACTAAACAACAATCAAGTCACCAGGAACTCCAGTCAGCTGCGGGCCAGCACACCTGCAACACATCGGATCACCAATTAACTCTGCAATAAAGCCTGGCTCAGGACTCCACTCAGCGTCAGATCCTCAGTTCAGCTACAGCATCCTGCTGACCACACTGCTACAATCCTCCTGATAGAGGCTTGGACCCCTGCAGTCCTCCTGATACAGGACATGGACCCCCTGACTGCTTCACTTGACCCGGCTGCTTGCCGGATCTCCGGATTTCCCCCTACCCAGAGAGAACCCAGCTCTCCTTTCTGCCCGCTGTCGCCGCTCTCCGCTGACTGTCGTCCACGGCGACATGTGCCTCCCCGACTGCTGGTCCCCGGGAGCCTCTTTTCTCCTCTCCTGTCCTTAGTGAGTTTAGCCATAGTTTAACCCCTTGGACACAGTTCTGTTTTGTTTAATCCTGGTTTGTGAATAAATCTGTTTAAATTTCAATCTGTCTCTGCCAATGTCTGTGTGCTCTCCCTTCAGGTTCTCACCCACCATACCGTGACATAAGATAAGAGCTGAACACTGGTTGTATATGATTCAAGATCATGCAATTGATAAGTTTGACTACAATTGCTGTCTAATTCTATATATCTATGTGCTGGCTAATTCCTCTGTAGTTTTCGTGCTTGTTTCCATTATTGCCAAACAGGGGAAACAAAAGTCACGTTATAATCAAATTGCAGTCAATAAAACAAAACTGTAATCATATCTCCAAATAAAACTGTAACCAATTTGCCAACGGCCATCAATGGACACTGTATGGGCACCAATGCATGATTCCACCAGGTAATGGCCTCATTGTCCATCACAGACTGAGCAGAAGTGCTAACTCTTTTTCATTTCTTGAAATTGTTTGAACTACAGTTCTTCAGTTCTTTGGCTAAACGTTGAGTACACTTTGGTGAAACTTCTCTTCATCTGAAGGATTGGGACAGATGCGGTTCTGAGTTGTCTGTGTGGGGAATCTTGTACAAAATATGTTGTATCTAGTGAATCAGAATGGGTGAAAAAAGTTGAAAGAGAAAACAAGGGGAGTGGACAGAGATGGAGCAGAAGAAAAGATAAGCCATAATTGTTTACGTAGTATGCTTATAATATTGACGGTGTACAGATTTTCCACAGAAGCTTAATATACTGATCTCTGTGTGACAGAGTGCCCAAAATATGTTTCCTAGCTGCATTCTACCTGGACATGTACTGTAGTTAGGTGGAAAAGGTGGAATCTGCCTACTTGAAGAGATTCATGTTTCATAAATATTGCAGTACTCTCTTTAAAGGAAAGACATTTTGGTCATCAACATGTTTTATTTCCCAGTGTGTGCTATATTGTTTGATCTATTAATATACTCATGGAATAAAGTTTAGGGAATTATCTAGTTTTAAATTCATATGTTTTTCTGAAATCAAACATAGTGATTTATTTCTGTAAATATGTTTAGATTCCGCAATAATGCTTTGCAACTCTTTCAAGTGATGTTTGCGGAACTGTCACCTGCTTCCTATTTTAATCAAACTGTTACTTAGATTAACAAGTGCATTTTCAATAGAGGTCAATATTTATGCAATAATTTGCATGATGACATGCCTGATTGCTTGGAGGTCAGGCACTGTTCTGTTCTGATGTCCATCATTTCAGACTACAAGTCTGTCTCAGTGTGATAGACTTGCAATAATTCCTTGGCTGAGATCTACCAGTATAACTGTAGTTGACATATCTCACATGGTAAGGCCTGGGATTGGAGCAAGGTCCCCAGATCACTGCACATCTCTTTGGCTCAATCTTGTTTTGATACACTATCTGTGTAATTGCACTTAATTTATGTGTGACCTCTTTCAAGATACTTCTGTATCACTTGCTTCTGTTTTTTCAGTAGAGTGCATTGCTTATGTGCATGTTTCATTTTTAGTAGTTGCATCCATCACTCTGGAGAATGTTCTCTTCCTACAAGGGATTTGCTTGGAGAAAGTGCATGAAGCAGACCTGATGGCAGAGAAATCAGGCTCACCATCATGTCAAAAGTTGTGCATTGATCTTCAGGAAAAGTTCCATGTTGCTTCGACAGAGAAGACATACTGTGGTAGGATAATGTAACTTATAGAAGGTCCAGAAGGAAGAACATCCTGCTCTTCTGTCCTCAGCCTCAGTCTCACTCTCTCTTCTCAGAACTATCCCCTGTTCTCTATTTCAAAATACACTACTGCTTCACACTTTGAGCTGACAAGAAACAAAAACATTAACAACCGATGCTGGCTTCATCTTCTGTTAGCCACCACTTACACCGCTCACCTCCACAAAAGACTTAACGAATTTCCTCTCCCTTCAGACCAGTTTTCCATAGAAGTAGTTAAAGATCTCCTACTTTCTCAATTCTTCTACTTTCTACAGTGCTGTTTAATGGATTTTGGCAAGTCACAGACAAGCATGGCATCCTTGTTTGTTCTGCCTTCTGCAAAACAAGCTCTTGAGTCTTCCTCCCAAGATAGGATTGCCCCTCATTCTACACCATTTCTGGATGTTAAAAAAGTTCTAATTCATTGGATTTGCTGTCAACGTCGGCCTTCATTAATTAGTCTTCCCACATGAGGAATCTTCCTCAACTTCTTCTCTTTCTAACTCAAAGAAAAAAACAGACAACACATATTTCGGAAATTGATGCTGTTCTCACATTATGTTTCAGTAGATTTCTGTGTTTCTGTGTATGTGCCCACTGTTTTGCACACACTTGTGTTTGTTTTGATTAATACTTCTGAGATCCAAAAGAGACACTTGTTAAAGAAGTGATGTAAGAAAACATCTTTCCACTGCTCATTTAGATGCCCAGTCGACAAAAGATAATGTGCATGTTCCATCTACAGAAAAAAAAATTAAATAATCAAAAACTGAGATAAGTGGTTTTCATAAGACAGCAATGTACTGCCAGCTCTTAGTCACTGCAGTAATGCAGGGCTGCTATTACTGTATTAACAGTACTGAACTTATTTCACCTGTTTTGGGTAGAGTTTATAGACTTAATGTCAGCAAGAAGTGTGCATGGGCCTGGTGGATTACACTGTAGCATGAACGCTCTAATTCTACTGTTGATTACTACTAATAATAACTTACTTGTATGAGTTCCCAGAACTGTAACATTATATTTCATCTTCAAGAATGCAGTGAAGTGTTTTGTTGTAAGAAGACAAGATATGACATTCACATATTTGTGTCAAAAACTGGAGTACCTGGATTGTATCGATGCTCAACTGCTATCAAAAGCAACAAATCCCCACTACATTAAACAAAACCTTGCACTGCTTAATGCAGGGTGAATTTTATTATGAATGCCTGTTATGTTGATATAGTGTGGGAAATTCTTATGAATATATGCTGTAACAAACTGACAATCAGCGCACCAGCTTCTGGGAGCTGTTAGGGTCTGTGGCCCTGGGGCAGTTCCACTTTGCTTAGCTGATTAGTCAATCTTGATGGCAGAGCTGTAGGTGAGCTTGGTTAGTGCTGCCTTCATGTTCTGTACACGTGATGCATGTAAATCCCAAATGGTGACATGAACAGTATTGCTGACTATTGTCATAAATGTGTTTTTTAGACATAACCCCAGTTATTAAATGTATTGTATCAGTTTGTATGTACATGCTCAGGTGCCTTCTACATCACTATGAGACTAATATGACTGGGGGTTTCACATGTCTCCAAGCAAGATTGAAGTGTTCTCATTAAAAGTCGATACTATGGTCTGTGCTATTCAGATCACACATGCTGTAATTTGAATCATTCGGATCCCCATGAGTACTTAAAATTCCATTTTATTGTGTCTGCTTGCTGGGTCATGAGGGTGATAACAAAACAGCTATAGATGGTGGCTGTTTATGTGGAGTTTCATCAAAGCTTTAAAAGCATGATTTATGAACATTTTATTTTCTCCACCTATTATTCATTTTTAATATGCTATTAAAACAGTAAACTGTCTTATGTTTTTCTTTTATTTTCTTTCTTGTTGCTCTAAATGAGCCGCAACTCAAAAATTGGAAGTCCAAGGGCAACAACATTATTAGAAAGAATTTTAAATCACCCTAAAGGTAACAAAAATTAGACATGAAGGTCAGATCATGCTGCTTTTAAACCTGCCTTCACATTTACCGACAATAACTCCAGAACTTGGAGCTCTTGCGGAAGAAAAAATTCTCTTATTGTCTTTGTTTTTCCACCTTAGACAAGTTAATTGCACAACAAATTTGAAATGTCTTCTTATTAGTATTATTATTTTTAAGTTATTTTTTGGCCTTTTTGCTTTTATTAGATAGGTGCAGTGAAGACAGACAGGAAAGGGGGGACAAGAGTGGGGCGAAGACATGCAGCAAATTGCTGTGAACGGGAATCGAACACAGGCCGCTGCGTCAGGGACCTGTACATGGGTCGCCTGTTTAACCCCGTTGAGCTCACCATTATCAGAAAAGACATTCTGGCACAACCAGTTCAACCACTGCTACCAGAACTGATCAGAACTACATAATCACGGTCTTGTCAACATGATCTGGCTCTTGTCAGTGTCTTTGAACTGTGAAAACCTTATTCTGCACCTACACCCCTCAGATTAGTGCTATTATTAAACTATGCTGTGTGCCGTGTTGTGGAAAGCTCTCTCTCCATAAATGACCCGGTCGTTGAGCTATAATGCACCTCTATGCCTGGATGCCTGAATGTATGAATGCGTATCTGAAGGAACCAGGCAGTCAGTATAAGTAACTGGACAAGCCTGGTCTTAATTACCACATAAATGTTCCGAACAGAGGGCTGTAGAAGTAATTGGTTTTGTGTGAATGTTCAGGTCTTGTGAGTCACCCTGAACATTGGGGGGTGGACAAGGTCTACTAACCATAAAACCAAGACCTGCAATGGCTTGCCTGCAGCCCTGATAATCTTCAGACTTGCTTAGTTGGTGGGAAGAGGCCTCATCGGAACCTTACAGAGTATCACACCAATATGGCTCATAAAAATGACAATGGCAGTCCTTGATGCCAGTTGCCACCCTTGGCAGGACAATGCTCCCCGACACACTACAAAAACTACTCAGGATTGGCCCGAGGAACACAACAGAGCGAAGGTGTTCACTTGGGTTCCAGACTCCCCAGATCGAAATCTTATTGAGCATCTGTAGGATGTGCCAGAACAAGCCTGATCTAGGTAGGTCCCACCCTGCAACCCACAGGACCCACAGAACCCACTGCCACCATCCTGCTGCTGCAGGACATCCTCAGAGGTCCTGTGTTTATGCCCCACTGAGTCAGAGGAGTTTTAACAGCATAAAGGGAACCAACACAATATTAAGCAGGTGGTCATAATGTTTTGCCTAATCTGTGTATAATTACTCTTTTGCATTTGTTTAATAAGGTCCTTTTGATCTAATTGTATTACTTGTGGGAAAATATGATTATGTTTTAGGTCATACTTGTGCAGAAATACAGATATTTCTTAAGAGTTCACAAATTTTCAAGTACCATGTATATAATATAATGTAGAATATACTGACAGTTTGGTCATTTATAATGATCGTGGATGATCATGTGCAAAGCAGTCAAGGAAAAACAATAGAGAATAGGACCATTCCCTTCAGATTTCCAAGTTACTATGCATGCTAAATATGAAGCTCTTGAAGCAGTGTTTGTTCCATTAAACATTTCAATAGCTACTTAGCATTTGCATTTAGAAACCATTTTATAAATTAAACTAGAAGCCTGACCTGTCACTGAAGGTTTCTTTTTTTTTCTCTTATAAACTTGTTGCTTCTTCGACTGTAGTCAAATATGTTCTTCTGCCACTCACTGTTAAAGGTCTTTTGGCAGTAGAAAGACCTGGAAAAATACATATATTGTTACATGTCCCTTTCAAGTAAAAAGAACTCCTTGTTTCATAGCCATTTAGTGATCACAATCAGAAATACAGTTAACGCCTACTTGCCCAGAAAAATCTTTTCCCCACTCTTAAGTTATTCCTTCACCAAAGTAAGACTTGAGGCAGAGGTATGTTTTCTGAGTTATGTGTGATTTGATGTTTGTTGATATGACAATGTCAGCTATGACGTGAATTCACTTTGATTTAGGGGCTGATATGAGACTGATATGAGACTCAAATTAAGACAACCAATTACATTTACATTATCGACCCCCCCCCAAAAAAACTAAGAAAATGGTGGTTTCATTTGGCAAAACGTTGTGTTCTTACAGACATTTGTTTTTAAAATGTCATTTAGTTGTTTTTATTTATTTATTTATTTTTTAAAAGCTTATTTTAGCGTACTTCCACACGACAGATTTGCACACAGGGGAGCAAATATCTTCTCTTCCTTGCCTTGGTTGCTTGCTTTTATCTGAGTTCCTAGTCTAGTGTCGCCAGCTAACTAACATTAGTACTTCACAGTGCTATTGTCCTTTGCTTGGGAGGAACAGGATGTGTTAGGTTACCTGTGGAGCAGAACTGGTAATGTGGACACGTAATTTCAAAATAAAGGTACACATCTATTGTCCCAATACAATATGGATTAAGTCAGGGATTTTCAGTCAGTGCCATTGCATCATTCAAAAGATACATTAATCTAGATGTATTTTGACACATGGTAACTAGTTTCATTAAAATGTTTTTTGTGCCCTTTATTTGTGTGCCAGCTTAACCAGAGGACTCTACTGCATGTACTCTACAGGCTAGAACATACAAAACTTTTGAAGGCGTAATAAATAGGGCCAGCTGAACAAGATGCTTTTTTAAAGTTTTTTTTTTGGTCTTTTGCTAGCTTTATTAGAGAGGCTGATAGGAAAGTAGGGAGAAGAATGGGGGGAGACCTGCAGCAATGGACCGCGAGCTGGAATCGAACAATTCAATTCAATTTTATTTATGTAGCGCCAATTACAGTCAAATTGTCTCAAGATGCTTTACAGAACCCATATGCCTGACCCCCAGAGCACGCCAAAAGGCGACAGTGGCAAGGAAAACACTCTTTTAACAGGGAAAAAACCTCGAGCAGAACCCGGTTCTTTATGTGGGGGAACCCATCTGCTGCTGGCCTGTGGATTGAGAGGGACAGAAGAGGTAGAGGGATAGAGGTAGAGGTAGAGGGATAGAAGGGTAGAGGTAGAGAGGTGGAGGGGCAAGGACCATAAAACACACAATTTGACACATGCATGATAAGACAGATGATACATGCAAAGTACAACTAACATAGAAACTGATTATAGTTTACTGCTATGGTGTATGGCTCTGGCATTAAATATACTACACACATAGCTGGTGGTAAATTCAAAAATATGTAGATGCGCAAATCAAGTATAGTAAGGGCAATGCAGAGTAGATTGGTGGAAATGAGCAGCTGGAAGCAGTGGGCTGGAGGAAGGTCAGCAGCAGCATCCCACAGATGGAGACTAGGCCAGTTGGTGGGAGAACAACCACACATCTGAAGCATCCAGTTGTGGAACCAGAGACACTCAGAGAAAGGACACAGGGAAAAACAGAGTGAGTGTAATGCAATAATGGTGTAATTATAGTAAATACATAGGTAGTTAGAGAAGGGCTCAGTGCATCAAGAGAGGTCCCCCAGCAGCCTAGGCCTATAGCAGCATAACTAGGGGCAGAACTAAGGGACGTCCAAGAGGAAGACTCCAGCTGACCCCCTCAGGGTCCCCCAGTCAGCCCTAACTATAAGCTTTGTCAAAAAGGAAGGTTTTAAGCCTGGTCTTGTCACGACGTGGGAGTGAACCCGAGCAGAGAGCACACAGACGAGGGACTGAGGCAGGAACAAAGGTGGATTTTATTTAACAAAAACAAAAGGGGAGTGCTGGACGGGGTGGGGAACCTGGTGACTGGAATAACTGAACTAAAGGGGAAGTTGGGGGGGTGACTGTACCAGGAACCGGCGGCCCGGTTGGCATTCTCCGTGGGGTGGGTCGGCGGCGGAGAGCGGGCAGGAGGGCCTCGTTCCGGGGGGGGCGACAGGCAGGGTGTTTTCCGGAGCTGAGGGGGGCACACGGCAGGCAGAGACCCTCCACGACGAGCAGGGGTTCCAGGAGCAGGTCCAAGGTGAGAGAGGTAGGGGGGAGGTCTGGTCAGGGCTGGATCCGGAGTGCAGGAGATGGGAGGACAGAGCAGGTGGAACCGGGCAGCTGGGTCAGTGGAGCTAGGCAAGAAAAACAGGGTTAGTTAAGGTAAAGCTTTTCAATGGAAAAATCTCAGCAAAGGTGCAAGGCTAGACGACTGACTGCATGAGCAGAGTTTACTATCTGGCAGGGTGTGGAGTGTGCAGCCGGGTTTTATGGTGAAGATGATCATCAGGTGTGCTGCACCGCAGCTGCCCGGAGTTCCGTTGACGAGTGATTGGTGATGAGCAGCAGCTGGACAGAGCAGCTCTGCCGAGCTGCAGCAGGAAGGTGGAGAGAGGAACAGGAGTGAGGAGGGGGGTGAGGGAGGACAAGGGAGGTCAGGTGGGGGCTGAAGCTGGGACAGAGGAGGGAGCCCTGACAGGTCTTAAAAATAGAGAGGGTGTCCACCTCCCGAACCCAAACTGGGAGCTGGTTCCACAGGAGAGGAGCTGATAACTGAAGGCTCTGCCTCCCATTCTACTTTTAGAGATTCTAGGAACAACAAGTAAGCCTGCAGTCTGAGAGCGAAGAGTTCTGCTAGGATAATATGGTACTATCAGGTCTTTAAGATACGATAGAGATTGGTTGTCAAGAGCTTTATATGTCACATGAAGGATTTTGAATTCTTTTCTAGATTTAACAGGAAGCCAATGAAGAGACACCAGTATAGGAGAAATACGATCTCTCTTGCTAACTCCCATCAGTACTCTGGCTGCAGCATTTTAATCAGCTGTAGATGTTTCAGAGAGCTATTGGGACAACCTGATAATAAGGAATTACAATAGTCAAGCCTAGAAGTAACAAATGCATGGACTAGTTTTCCTGCATCACTCTGAGACAGGATGTTCCTGATTGAAACAAAGGCCGCTGTGTCAGAAACTATAGCCCCTGTTCATGGGTCACCCGCTCAACCAGCTGAGCTATCTGGGCTCCTGTGAACAAAATTCTTGTTGAAGAAAAGAATGTTACATTTGAACATGACATTCAAAATGCATCAGTAACCATGTATAGGAAACAACAAACAGGACTCGGAGTGTGTTAACTATTATATCCCTTCTAAATGCCAGACAATTGATTTCTTAAAACCATAATAATATTCTTCGCTCTTGTTTTAGTTCTGTAATAAATTAGGATATTAGAGTAATACAAGAGTCTAACGGTCAGAGAACTGACACGCTGATGATGGTTGCACAGAAATATCTGGCTCACATTTGTTACCATATACTATAAGTTATACCCAGACCAAGTACAGCTAGGGAGTAAATCCCAAGTGTATGAAATTGAGCAACCTGTGACTTAGCACTTGGGTTAAGTTTAAGGGAAATACAACATGAGATTTAAAGTTATACAAACAACTTCAGACAGTTTATCCAATTCAGACTCTCACAGAGTGGTTCAGAAACTGACTGAGATGTATGCACTTCTGAGTGAATAAACTGTTACTGATCCTTAACTCATTCACATCTTACAATAAAAAACAAAACAACAACTACCAATAAAAAGAAAATCTGAGTTTGTTTATCTGGTATGGCATTCACAGAAACACCAGAAAATAGGTCTAGATATGCATCACTCTTTAGTTGCTGTACATTCATGCTGCATTAATCTCTTTCTGCTATAGCCCAGAGAATTTACGCAGCTCTGTTATTGACCTTGCTGTGTTCAAACAAATGATGAATAGAGCGTGCAATGCTATACAATGGTTTGTTCAGTCTTTTGTGCAAGCTGTTTCCTTTTCAGCGTATTGTCTCAGTGAAACGCTTTTTGTTTTCTGGAGGCAAAGAGAGGCTTAGTATGCATGCCAAACAAACCTCTCCAGCATGTCACCACAGAACATGTGATAAGCAGTGTTGGGGAGTAACGGAATACATGTACCGCCGTTACGTATTTAAAATACTAATTGTAAGTATTCTGTAATCTGGTACAGTTACTGTTTTTAAACATGGTATTTAGAATACAGTTACTTTCACTTTACCATTGGAATACTCGTGTATTTTTCATTTTAAGTTTACCAAACTAAAAATTAATAAATAAATAAAAAAAATAAAATAATTAAATAAAAAAGACGTGTTGCGTCCCGTAGTAACACGCTCGTTCTTGCGCCCACCTATTCTGGCTCCAGGCCAGGCCTGCTCCCGCTAACTAGCTGGCTAGCTAATAGCTTCAGCCCATTCCTCAGCCATCAGCGTTCATGTGCGTGGTCAAATATGGATTCAGACCAGGAGTCAGTGTGCTCAGAGCCACAAACACCGCAGAATCCATCTTCCAGTAATGAAAGAAGAAGTGCATTCACGTCCTGGAAATTCAAGCACCTTTTTGCTCTGAAAAAGGAGAGGAGTACTGGGCGAAACTTCACAGTGCAGTGCAATCTTTGTCTACCAGCAACCAACTTTCTATCAGCATCCAAAGACTCTACCTCCAACCTGAAGAAACACCTTCTTGTAAGTATTTTTTAAACCGTGGTTCTTGCATTTACCTTTACTTATAGTGGATGATTTGACAGTGTCTTAAATATAGCGTGACGTAGGTTTTTCGTTTTCTTGCAGTTGCTGTAAGTTTTAACGTTGGCCGAATTTGAGTTATGTTTGCTAACGTTCTTTAATATTGTGATATGCAGTCATGGGCGTCTGTTTCCAACAGCATGTTAGTGTACGAAAATAAAGGCCCTTTTTTCTATTTATTGTTGTGACTATATCATTTTACAACACAGCAGAGGGAAAAAAGTGTGGTAGTTGATTGCCTGTGGAAGTCAAATCAGCCTTTTACCGATTTCTTAAATTGTACACATGATAAATTGGCTCATTTTTTTAATTAGACCAATATATTATGCATGCTGCATGGAATTTAAAAAATTGGTAAGAAGAGATTTTGTTCCAGTGTGAAATCAGCTTTACTGCTTCTGTTGTATTAGTGTCCATACCTGTGTGTCATTAGAAAAAATTAGATCATTTTTATTTCAATCACTAAAACTATCCTTCTGTGCTTGTTGTTTCAGAGAAGGCATCCTAATGCAGTACTGCGAAATCCAGCCACACCCTCAGATGACTCTAGTTCAAGCACTCCCCCTCCTCTCAAGCAAGCGGTTTTGGGAACCTCCACACTAACGCAAAAAAAGCTGAATGAATTTGTGTTTGAGTACATCATAGCCAACGTACAACCTGTTTCACTGGTAGAGAATGCATCATTTCGGAAAATGATCGCGGGAATCACTGGAGGGAAAAACCCCATGTGTAGAAAAACTCTAATGCAACGCATTGAAAGTGAGGCTCACAAAATGAAGGAGGCACTGACAGAAACGCTCCGTAATATTCAAACTGTTTGCACAACTGCGGACATATGGACAGCTCACCACAGGAGTTTTTTTGGTATTACTTGCCATTGGATTGAGCCGGAGACATTGCAACGAAGGTCTGCTGCACTTGCTTGTGAACGGCTTCGAGGGCGCCACACATATGATGTAATTGCAGCCAAACTTTCTGAGATTCACTCACAATACCAAATCCAGGGAAAAGTGAGTGCAACAGTTACTGATAATGGCAGCAATTTTGTGAAGGCTTTCAATGAATTTGGAGGTTCTGAGGCTGACGATGAAAATGATGTTTTGGATGAAGCACAATTTGAGGATGTCTCAGCTGTTTTGGAGACAGACCAAGATGATGATGAACTTCAGTTTTTTTTGCCTCCTCACCATCGCTGTGCTGCACATACACTTAATCTTATTGCAACAACAGCCTTGGACAAGGCAGCATCGCAAGGTGTTCACAGAAAACTCTATCGAAGCGCGATGTCAAAATGTGCAGCCATTTGGAACAAAGCCCACCGCTCTTCTGGTGCAGCTGATGCAGTTGAGGAAATTGCCCAGATGAGATGCTCGGTGCCTTCAGTGACAAGGTGGAGCTCAGAGTACCATGCCATTGTGAAGCTGATGGGCCTCTCTGATGATCAGCTTAGCGACATTTGTGATCGCCTCAGTGTCTCTAAACTCCACCCACAGGAAATAGCTTTTTTGAAAGAGTACACAAGCATTCTGCAACCACTTGCCTTCTCCATAAATCTTCTCCAAGGAGAACAACACTGCTTTTTTGGTTACATTGTCCCAACCATTATCAGCCTGAAAGCCAAACTGTCTGAAAAAATGACACAAGCTCAGTTTTCATCTCACATCCTTGCAGCCGTGATTAAAGATATTGACACTCGGTTTGGGGAGTTGCTTTTATGTCATGAAGCAAGAATGGCAGCATCTACTATTCCAAAGTTTCGACTGTGGTGGATTGCAGATGCAGGGAGAGAGGAAATGAAAAGAAAGATTGTCCAAGAAGCTTCTCAAATCAACACAGAGGGACCCTCTGCTGATCTCCACACAGTTTCCCATGCCTCAGGTGGACAAGATGGGGAAGAGGATGACAACTTCTTCACTTTTGGCACTGCAGAGTCAACTGTTTCGACTGTAGGGGATGAGGTGCAGAGGTACATATTTTGAAGCCTATTTTGTTTCACAATAAACTTTACTTACAACAATAATATAAACTAGTTTATGCTTTTGTCTAAATACCTCAAGAATGTAAAATAGAATTCTTGAGTACAAGTTTGTTCAAAATATTGAAGTCCCCCTCAGTAATATCTGCTGGTCATTTGGAGTTTTTGTTGCAAAAACTTCTCTGCTCCATACTTCCACTGGGTAGGTTCCAATCTCCTTGCTGGAAACTGCATGTGCTGTTTCTTATGGCACATGCAGTTTCCAGTTTCCCTCACTAGAGGGAGAAAATATACCTGAATTTTCCACACGCACCTACTGTGTCCCCAGAGAGATTTCCAACTGATTAGTTTAGACAAAACAATCACTTAGCAGTGCTTTAATACATATTGTTTGTGTTTAAAGGTATCTTCAAGATCCGGACAAGTCCCTGGCTTCACTGAAGATGTACCCAACTGTCAAAGCCCTCTTTATTAAATACAATACAACATTGCCATCAAGTGCGCCTGTAGAACGACTGTTCAGCGAGGGTGGACTCATTTTCACTCCTCATCGCAACAGACTGACAGATAAACACTTTGAAATGTCACTTTTGCTGCGCTACAACTGCAGTTTTTGGAGTGTTGATTCAAAATAGTAGGTTGATAGCTTGAAACCTGTGGTTTTTGTTCTCCAGTTGTTGAAGTTTTCTTGCTTGTCAAGAAAATGTTGGATTCCTATAGTTTTGCTTGCACTTTTTGCCAATGTTATATACAATGTTTTGTGGCATAGCATTTTTTGCCCTGTGAAATATGAAGGCAGATTTTTATTTTAAAGATGCAAGGTTAAAAAAAAGTTGTGGTGCTATGTTCTCAAGCATGGCATCACTTTATTACGCAAACCAGAATTAATGTATGTTGACACTTTAAAAATTTTAATAAAATAAGTGCAATTGTTTTATTTTTTGATAGTCAATACATGTTGAGCACTAACAGGCCTTTTGCAATCCAACCTGGAGTAGCTACAAATAATATACACATTCACACTTGAATTTTTTATGAGGAAGTATTCTAGTATTCGGAATACAGTACAAAGATTAACCAATGTAATGGAATACGTTACAAAATACATTTAAAAGTAAGTATTCAGTATTCTGTAACGAAATACAGTTTGAAAGTATTCTCCCCAACACTGGTGATAAGTATCTGCTTTCCAGTAACGAATGGAAACAAAGACATCAGCTTGAGCAGCCTCTGAAGCCTTGTCATTTTGTTTTTCATGCATTTTTAAATCCTCGTCAGGATCCAACCGACTCCACTATCTAAGTGTAATGTGTTGAAAAATGTAAATATTATTATGCATGAGCATTTTTCTGTGTTTCTGAGATCTGACTGTGGGTAGCTTTGTGCTCAGTGGACCCAAATGGTTCCTGCTCTCTACTGGATACACAGCATCCCAAAAAGCCAGCCCAATAATCCAATTAGGGACACTTGACTGGTAGAGCTAATTAGGGCCGGGGACATTGTCTTCCATCTATGGATCAAGTCTCATGGACCAGTGAGCTAACAGCCTGAGCACTGGCCCCGACATCTGGATGCAACTTGGGCTGATCCATTTTCACCATCCATGGGAATGCTAATTACCTCCTTCAATTCATCTGAGCATCGACCCGGACCTAAACCGTGTCTTTACATCTTTAATGAACACGGGGCCCTGAACCTCAGAGGGTGCCTTTCTGTTGGATCTCAAAACGTGAAAAGCTTGGATTTTCACACGATAAAAAAGCATGAAATAAGCTTGATTGTTGTTGCTGAAGTAGCTTGGTTCTAAAGGTTTTTCTGAAGCCATGTACTTGTCCATTTGTGCTTTTCAGGGTTGTGGTGCATTTGGCATGAAAAGAGCTCATCAAGAAAGCAGGGCCAACCTTTGTACCTCACACAAAGGTAATTGGAGCCTGACAGAAAGATGAGGCATTGAGATTCAGAGAGAGAGCGAGCAAGAGAGTGATGCATTCTTCTGGACTTCAGTCCTGCTCTTGTTTCACAGAGCAAGAGCAGGACTGAAATTGGAAGGCAGGGAAATTTTTAGGCAAGCTGTGTTGATCAGCATCAGATGCATAATTTTACATGTTACCAATGCACACATAGATTTACATGTTAAAGAGCAAGGCAGAGAGTGAAACAAAGGCAGACCCTCTCGCTTACCCTCTCTCTATCCCCCATCTCTCTCTGGACTTCCAGCTGGCAACTACAAGGCAGTCAAGCAGCATAAGAGGATTGAAGCTCAGATACCACTTGATTAGGCCACAGTGAATGAAGCTATGTGCTGAGTCCCAACAGGATTTCCATGGCACTTGACTGAGGACATATGGGATTTAACCCAATGCCGAGAAACATCCCGTGTTCTGCTGCTTTTCTTTTTCTGTGCATGTGTTCAACATGGGGAATAAGAACACCCAGGCAGCTTTAAACCATCCCAGTTAGTATGCACAGAACAGCAGAATGCATGCCACGACTGCTACTTAAAAGAGTTGTACCCTTGGAATGGGTCATGGAGCTTACACTAACCTAATTACTATATGATAGAGCTGAGTTAGGAGCCGTTTTAATTAATGTAAGCTTAGAAACACAATGGTTGTTGTTTTCTCAAGTGGAAAGGGGAATGAAATGTAGATAACGTATGCAAACATTATGGAAGTCGTCATGGATAATTCAGACTTACAAATCCACCTCTCAGCAATATAGAGGGGTATAAAGGCAAAAGCTGATCTTCATTTTGCTGAGGCTTTGCCAGCTTTCTGTAAATACGTGTACTTGATTGGCCTTGTCCCCACAGACAGCGAGCGTTGTAAAGCTGTAGGGGTTTTTGTTGCACTGCTGGTGAAGTTTGACAGCTCTACTTGCTAAAAAGCAGAGTAAATCTGTCAGTCATAGATATGTAAAACACTGGATGGGAGAGATCGAGTGGGAAGATAAATTGTAGATGACATCTGTAGGTTTCTTCATAAGGTTAACAGGTTGCATATCTCACATAACAGAAGGGCTATGTAGCATATTAATCACGCATGCTTAATGTGCTGCACCAAAGATCCTCATCACATGAGGAATAATCCCCTTGATTGTCTCCAAACTAGAGAAAATTTAAACCATATCTGCCTGTCCCTAACCATGATAATCAACATTATAAGTTTTTGACTCCTAAAAGCATAGTTCAACATTTTGAAAATATTATTCACTGTCCATTTGTAACAACATGTACACTGATTAGCACATTCCATGTCTTATGTTAAATGCATTGATGAAAATAACTGCTAAAAGAAACAGTTCTTTTACAGTGATTTAAATATTTCTTGTGAATTTTTTTCCCCTTGGCATACTGTTTGCTCACTTTTTCTTCTACGGAGTGATTAATAATGGTCCTATTAGTATTGTTACAATATAAATGTAATACCCACAATGTGGCAACTGGACTAAGTAAAAACAAGGGAAAATATTCAGGGATTTTATCAGTAAAGATAGGTTAATCAGTACCCAAGTTGTGTATAGCAAATAACAAACTATAGGAAGAGATGACAGGTCTTTGTAACCTAGCTGAGCAAAGCATCTCTTGGTCCACCATTGTTGTCTGGCATACTTGCAGCCACTTCCATCCTTGGGTCTGACAAAGTGTGACAGAAATGCAACTATTTGCTACATTTTATGAATGTGAATGGTGTTTTTAAACTGTAGCAAACGTGTTTTTGTGCTCCGAGTACTAGGCTGAATGTGCCTGACAGCAATGGCTAATGGTTTACAGTGCTGTGCAAAAGTATTTGTGGCTTGTGGCTTATCATTGTATATTATTCAATAAAAATAAATCGTAGTTCGATGATCTGGAACATTTAAGGGTGAGAAATATGCATGAATAGAAGATTTCTGTAGGGGGGACAAATACTTTTACACAGTACTGTAGGTGGCTCACAGGTCTAGTTACTAGTGTATGTAGTTGTTTTTTGTGTGCTTGTTTTTGCAATGTGCTTTTAATTTTTTCTAATCCTAGAGGGTTTTTTTTTTTGGATCAGTTTTTTGATTAAAGTTTGCGTTTCATTTCCTTAATACCTCTCATTTGTGTCTGCATTTGGGCCCATGATGCACCGATTCATGATAATTTCAGCTTTTGCGTTTACCAGCTTACGTTGCATCACTATTACTCCATAGTATTTAATGACTCTAAACCCATTAAAACTCAGTGTAAAACTTGATTGTTTTTTGTAATGAATGTCAGTGCATATTCTGTATAAAAATATGAGCTTATTTTAAATATTTTTGAGAAACAAAACAAACAAACATCCCTTTCATTCAGCTTTGTAATGGTTACTTAGAAAAAAATATTCCAGAAAGAAAATAAATGGTGTTTGATAAGTCACACTGTGAATTCTTTGGAAAGTGAATTTTAATTTCCAGGGTTTGCTTTTTTAAATAATACTGGAAGTCTGACCACATTTCTAATTATTTATCTAATTATTTAAGCTTCCAGATCATTCTGTTTCTCAACGTTTGTCCTTAACAATGTTCTGATGTGCATACATGATGAAAAACATTGTTTTTGTAATGTTTTATCAAAAACGTATAGGCCATAGGAAAGAATAAAGAAGGGTATCAGTATAGAGCAGGGGAGTCAAATTCATTTTAGTTCAGGTTCCACATTCAGCCCAATTTGATCTCAAGTGGGCCAGAGCACTAAAATCATATCTTAATAACCTTTAAATAACCACAACTCCACATTTTCCTTTGTTTTAGTGCAAAAAAGTAAATTCTGAAAATGTTCACATTTAAGGAATTATCTTTTTACACAACATTATGAACAACCTGAAATTTCTTAAGGAAAATAAGTTCAATTTCAACAACATTATGCCTCAGTTTATCATTTACACATTACAACTTCCAGATCACAGTGTTTCTACAAAGGCACAAAACATTCAGTTGCAGCTATCTGGAACTGAATGATACAGTATTTTACTTTATGATCAAAACACCAAACGTCAGACAAAAAAAAGAGAAAATATTAGAAAAATGAGACACAAAATGACAAAAAAATGTGACAAATGACAGAAAACCAAATAAAAAAGAAGAAAAAATGAGACAAAAATGTTACACAAATAACACAAACAAGACCAAAAATGACAAAAGCGAGAAACAAATGATGCACAAAACAACAAATAAACCAAAACACTAATGACAAAAATAAGACAAAAATCACATGTGAGACAAAAAGGTTACACAAAATGACAATAATGAGAAACAAAACAACAAAAATGAGAAACAAAACAAACGCATGAAGCAAACGACAAAAGTCAGACAAAGAACAACAAAAACAAGACAATTTTTTTTTAAAATGAGACACAAAATGACAACAGAACAACTAGCAATATATTATTTTACTTTAAGATTTAAACAACTTGTCAAAGTCCAGAATCTATTTTAAATTTATAGTTTTACAAATTTACAATTTGCAGCTAATGTCTCCTCTGTGATTTTTACACTTTACAAAGTCGTTCTGCGGGCCAGATTGGACCTTCTGGTGGGCTGATTTTGGCCTGCAGGTTACATGTTTGATATCCTTGGTATAGAGCATAGTGTTGGAGTTTCCATTCTGACCTAATGGTAACAGTGATGTCTCACTGTTGCAATGCCTGAACCCAGCCACAATGATCCAGAAGTGTGACTGTGTGGCTCAAAGTAATATGACGGAGCTGCAGCTGTTTACAGTTTTAGTTCAGAACAGCATTTCCTTTGATATTGAAGATTCTGATGACAGCAGCTCTACACATGAAGATGCATCTAAGTAAATGAGAAGGTAGTTTTTGTACTATCCAGGAGTCAGGTCAGTTAAAAGCAGACCTAGAGTGTAAAAATGACAAAGCTGGCTCAAATTATATAAGCTCTGAATGTCTAAATGGTAAACAAACAAACAAGCAAACATCAAAATAACTAATGCTTCATCTGTCCATCCATGCTGACAGATCTGGGTTTGACAGGTGTCACTTATGCTGTCTTATCTTGTACACAGCTAATATAGTAGACACATGGAATATAATAGTCTGCACTTATCATGCCCTGTTTCAAAAGACTAACACAATGATGGGTAAATGCCAAAATTCAGGATTCAAAACAATAGCCCAAAAGCAAATGAGTGACATCACAGTCGCCACGTTCATATATGTTCACTCCCCTCCAAAAGTATTGGAACACTGAGGCCAGTTATTTTATTTTTGCTGTAGACTAAAAACATTTGGGTTTGACATGAAATGATGGATATGAGACCAGAGATCAACATTTCAGCTTTTATTTCCAGGTATTTATATTTGGGTCTGATGCACAACTTAGAAAAAAGTATCTTTTGTTTGAATCCACCTATTTTTCATGTGAGCAAAAGTATTGGAACATGTGACTGACAGGTGTGTTTTATTGTCCTGGTGTGTCCTATTACATTTATTATTTAAACGATAAACAGCGCTCAGTGTCTACGTTCAATTTCAGATTTGGGTTTTGCTGTGCAGACTGCATCTATAGTTAGAGGTGTAACCAACATGAAAACCAGAGAGCTGTCTGTGAGTGAAAAACAAGCAACTGTGAAGCTGAGAGAAGATTTAAAATCAATCAGAGCCATTCCACAAACACTGGCCATAGTCAGTACAACCATTTGAAATGTCAGGAAGAAAGAAAGAAACCACTGGTGAACTCAATAACAGACATTGAACAGGTAGAACAAGAAAAACAGCTGCAGACAGAAACATTGTGAGAGCTGTAAAGAAAGACCCTAAAACAACTGTTAGTGATCAACAACAACCTCCAGAGGGTGGGAGTGAAGGTATCACAATCTACTGTTCACAGAAGACTTCATGAGCAAAAGTTCAGAGGCTACAGCAGAAGCTCAAACCACGCATTATCAAGAAGAACAGGAAGACCAGGCTGGAATTTGCCAAATAAGTACAGAAATGAGCCTCAAAAACATGAATCTTTACCAAAGTGATGAAAAGGCTAAAGTCTGGAGAAAGAAAGGATCTGCTCATGATCCCAAACATACAGTGGAGGTAAGGTCATGGCTTGGGCTTGCATGGCTTTTTCTGGGACGGACTCATTTATCTTCATTGATGATGAAACATATGATGGCAGCAGCGAAATGAACTCAGAAGTTACAGAAACATTTCATCTGACAATTTAAAGAAAGATGCAACCAAACTGATTGGGAGATCAAGATAACGATCCAAAACACACTGCCAAAACAACACAGGGTTCATCAGGGGCAAGAAGTGGAAGGTTTTAGACTGGCCAGGTCGATCTCCAGACTTCAACCTATGGAGCTACATTTTACCTGTTAAAAAGGAGACCAAAGGGAGGAACACCCCAAAACAAACAACAGCTGAAGAGGCTGAGGTTAAAGCCTGGAAAAGCATCACAAAAGAAGAATGCTAAAGTTTGGTGATGTCAGTGGGTCACAGGCTTGATGTAGTTATTGCAATTAAATATTAAGTCTTATTCACCTTAAACTAATTTAAGTCTGTCTGTTCCAGTACTTTTTTTTCACCTGAAAATTTGGTGTTCCGTTACAAATAAAATGCTTTCTTCTAAGTTGTGTATCAGGGAGTGTACACCCTTTTTATATACAAGCTAGAGTCTGGTGTTTAAAAAATTACTCACTTTGAGGGTTAAAAGTGTTGATAATACGGGGCACAGTGGCCATGGGTTCAAATCCAGCCCATGACCCTTTGCTGCAGGTCCTTCCCCCATTCTTCTCTCCACTTTCCCGTCTTCCTCTCTCTACGATCCTGTCAATAAAGTCAAAGGGCAAAAAAATAAATACAATTTAAAAGTGTTGATTATATGATCTCAAGAAAATATGGTATGTGTTTTCAAACCAGGTAAATAATTTCTTTGAACTTATTGCTTGCAGTATACTAAGCTGAGATGTGAGATATGAGAATAATGAACCTTAATTGCAGATCCTTATAGATGATTCATGCAAGAGCTCTATTGTTTTTACTGCAGGAAAAAAGAAGAAAGTGTTAATACAATGTAAAATGATTACACAGAGATTTGTTATTTATAGAAAAAAAAGGTGATTTTAATATTTCATTTAGTGTTTATCTTTGGTTTGACTAAAGATAAATTTATCATAAAAGCTTTGTCAGTTCACATTTCCATCTTCAAACAGAGCCTACCAGTCTTTACAGTTTCCAGATAGATATATTTCAGAAAAAGATACAGGTGCATAGGGCCTCAGATGCATGAACAAACACACATATAAGCACTGACATATACCTTTGAAGACACTTGCCAACACACACCAGGCCTGAGCTGCCAGACCCTTTTAGATCACACCCCCTCCCACCTCTTTTACAAACACGCACACACACACACGCGCACGCACACACACGCACGCATGCACACACACACACACACACACACACACTGCTGAAGGTGTGTGAGTGTGCATGACACGTACAGTCTGTCTGTCAGGGTAGCCACAAATACTCTGACATCTCCCGGCTGTGTTCAGCAGGCCTTGTGATCCTTCCTGTCCCCCCTGCCATTCCTCTTTCCCTGCCCTCCATACCTCCCTCACCGCTTCTTTACCTGTGGATAGAGGCATCACATCCCATCATGTCTAACCAGCCAGGCACTGCTTCCTCCTCCCCCTTTACCCTCTGTACTAGGATTAGACTGATGGCAGTGTGTTGATATTTCATACCACCTTGGACATAGTGTTTACTGCATGATGGAATGTCTGATCTGTCTCCAGGGCAACTAATGATGCTACACAACAAAAGACATACTGCAGTTTTAGATGAAGGGGACATTCCTATGCTGACAGATCAACAGAAGCAGTAAATATCCCCACAAGCAAGTCTGACTTTAGAAAATCAAACACTTTAATTTTCTTACAGGTTGTTAGCAAAATCCCTGGTGATCTATTTTAAAAACTGTTCTTTTCAGGATGAGATAAGCTGCTCAGAAATCTCTTCAATCTGTATATAAAGTCTGACTCTAGCATTTAATCTATGCATACAATACCCAATGCAGGTGGCCTATGTTGTGAGCATAGATGCTTGTGCTGTGCAATTACACCAGTGCTACTAGTTAGTTTGTACTGCAAACAACAGTTGCTGAAACGGAGTGGATCATGTTGGAGTTGAAGCAACTCTGTGTAAAGTGACTTTTAACAAAACTACAGCACAGTAAAGAGAGAAAAGGTATTATCTCAACTGAGTACTTCTCTCTTAGACTACAAGCTTACATGTGGTTCCTAGAATTTCCAGAAGTAGAATGGGAGGCAGAATCCTCAGCTATCAGGCAGGTTATCCCGAGCCATCCCTTGACGATGCTGCTTTAGATCTAGACTTCTGGGAGACTTCCCATGATGAAATGAGCACTTCTCATCTACTCTACTCTTTCCTGTATATACATTCATATGCGCTCATTGCATGTCACTGTCTTCAAGATTCAACATTCAAGAGTTTTATTTATGAGGCTATAGAGCAGTGCACACAGTGCAAGAGTGCAATTGTGTGTGTATGTGTGAGTCATATTATGCATTAGAGCGTGATCTTCATGATCCTGTTTGTACTGACCACACTCCTCCTGGTGTAGATATCCTTAAGGGTAGGGAGCACTGAGGCCATGGTACGCTCTGCTGACCACAGCACCGTCTGCAGGGCTCTTAAGTCTCCGGCAATGCTGCTTTCCATACCACTGGGGAATATTCCCAGTCAGACCTATCCACTGTTCCATTGTAAAACATTCTCAGGACCTTCAAAAAGACTCTAAAATTCCTCAGCTGTCTGAGATGATAAAGACACTGCCTTACCTTCTTCAAATGGTTGTCAAAATGTCTGACCCATGACAAATCCACAGAGATGTGCCCTCCTAGGTACTGGCCTCTCCCAAAGTCCACAATCAGCTCCTTGGTTGTTTTTTTTTTTTTTTTTTTTGTCTGACACTACTGTGACATACTGTCAACCTCCTCTGAGTACCTCTGTTTATCATTATAACTGTGTAATCTGCAAATTTCAAAATAATGCTAGAGCTGTTTGTAGCCACACAGTCGTGCATGCAAAGAGAGAAGAGCAGATGGCTATTCTGTACCTCTCTTGACTGCTCGTCTCAGACTATATGATGCCACCTGGTATCCCTCCATACAGCCGTTAAGGCCCAAGATGCAAGCAGTGGAGGGAGTGTTTAGAGTGGTGCAGCCAGATTTATCTACCTCTGGCATTACATCATCCACTAGCTTGACTGTGAAGCCCATAACTACTTCCGTAAACTATTTCACATGACTGAAGCTGGAATGGAACATGTCCCAGTCGACGTCACTCAGAGTATCCTGCAGCATAGCCTCTAAATGGTCACTCTAGCGCCTTACCTGCCTTTTCACAACACCTCCTTCCTTACATTTTTTGTTTCTTGCTTGGGATCAGGAGAATGGGAGCATTGTCTGATTTCCCAAGTGTAGGCAGAGAAATCGCTTTGTAGCCCTCTTTGAATAGTGTGTAGCAGTGGTCCTTTATGTTGCTCCCTCTGGTGCAGTTGTTGATCATGAAACAAACTCCACCACCTTTAGACTTGCCAGAATTTTCCGTACTGTCCTTATGAAACAACAACAAAAAATACTCCAATGGCCGTAACAGTCGGTCAAAAAAAACCATTGAGAACAATGGAGCTTCACGCTAGTTCATACAGGTACCCTTTTCTGTCGAATAGTTTTCCATTGTCCAGCCCACCCACTTAGTGTGCTTTATAACTCAGTGTTCATTCATTCTGTCCGCTCCACGCTCACCACATTGCTGCTACACCAGCCTCTACAAATCTCCCCCTTCTCCCTAACCTCCTCCTTTTTAAAGGTTCCGTTTCATAACTCTGAAAATTTTGCAAAGCACTCTGCAGCACACCTCTGCATCTACTCTGTTCAGTTGATGGAAGAGGACAAGGAGCCAGCTGGGAGCAGTGCATATCTTGTCATGACATCTCAACAAGCTGCAAACCTGAACTGCTCATTCAGAGACACACTTTCTAATCAGTAGAGGAAGAAAGAATTAAGGGATTGGTTGTCTCATAATTTGTAGTACTGTAGGACTGAACACAGATAACTATATGTTGAAACTATATGAACTGATCTCAGGGAGTGCCTGTGTCATGCTTGCTCAGATTGTTCCAGAGATGTAGGTGAAGTAAATACACAAATTAGAGATATTGGGATTGAGTACCAGAGCAATATCTAGTCTGCCAACCGCTGTCTCATTCCACTGTCTCAGCTACCTATAGTCATTCTTCTCCATCTCTAGGCCCATTTTTTTTAAATACTCCTAAACTCATACAATTTTCTGCATAATTTTTTTCTGTTTTTGTTTGTTTTAACGTTAAGAGCATGTTGCCCATTACAATTGTGTTTCACAATATGCACATCTCTGCATGAGTGAAGTGTCAATTATACAGGGTGTCCATAAAGTCTCTTTACAATTTTAAGAATTTATTACAAAGGCAGTTGATAAGATATCTTAACCAGATTTGTTTTATTGTAATCAGTGGTTCTCAAAGTTTTTTCTACCTCATTTAATACACCTCTATATGGGCACCATTAGTTGCACGAAACACATCAAGATGGTACTGGATTTCTTGCCACTCTCGGTGTAGCATAGCCTCATCAATGGTAGCAATGGCATCAGAAATCGTTTGCTTCAAGTCAGTAATGTCCTGTATCTTTGTTTGATACACAATATCTTTAACATAGCCCAGTGTCCAAAGTACAGACTCCCGAGAAGGGGAGAACGCATCGTTAATGTGCAGTCGGAACACCAGCGTACTTGGTCACGTCACGTACTCGGCTCATCTACTCCGATCATTTTTTTACCAGTGATGTCAAACATATGGCCTGTCAGACGGTCCATTTCAGCCCACGGGACAACTTTACACAGGATAAAAATTACAGTGACATTAACTGTAAATTGTAAATTTGTAAAACTGTAAATTTAAAATAATTTCTAGACCATGACAAGTTGTTTAGATCATAAAGTAAAATACTAGATTGTTCAGTTGCAGATACCTGTGACTGAGTGTTTTGAGTTTTTGTAGACAAACTGTGATCTGGCAGTTACAATGCATGTGTAAATGATGAACTGAGGCATAATAAGCTACTGTTGAAATTGAACTTGTTATTCTTAAGAAATTTCAAGATCGTAATGTTTTGTAAAAAAGATAGTTCATTAAATGTGAGCATTTTTAGGATGTAATTTTTTTTAACTAAAACAAAGGGGAAAAGTTGGAGTTGTGGTTATTTATTGGTTATTATGCTGTACTTTTACTGGTGGGGCCCACTGGAGATCAGATTGGGCGTTTTGTGGTTTGACACCCCTGAGCTTTACTGTGAAAAACAACAAAATGGAATCGGATAAAATAGCACAGCCCGGCATATTCACGTTTTTGGGTGGGGCGCGGAAGCTTTTTGTCCTCCGAAGGGGGTCCCCACAGAAAAAAATTGAGAAGCACTGACATAACCCCATAGAAAGAAGTCCAAGGGAGTGATATCTGGTGAACGTGGTGGCCAAGAAACTGGCCCATCCCTTCCAATTCTAAGTCTGAGGAGTTGCCATTTTTTTAGGGTTTCATTTAACAGTACCTCTTTCACCAACAGGATACCTGAAATACACAATTTCTTTTCTTTTATTATTTTGGCCTTTTCATGGCTTTATTTGATAGGTGCAGTGGAGACGGACAGAAAAAGGAGGGAGAAGAGTGGGGGGGAAGACATGCAGCCAAGGGCCGTGAGCGGGAATTGAACCCAGGCCGATGCGTCGGGGATGCCTTTGTACATGGGTCGCTCTCTTAACCCATTGAGCTATTTGGGTACCTGAAACACACAATTTCATTGTGACTACAAGATAAGACATCTTATCAACTGCCTTTGTAACAAATTCTTAAAATTGTAAAGAGACTTTATGGACACCTTGTATGTTTGCTTTGATCATATAATTTGAATTATTGAACATGTGCATGTCAGGCTTTTACTTTTAAAATTGGAGAAGAAATACTGAGGAGCTATCAGTTTTACTCTGGGTCAAGAAAAATATCTTTCCAAGTCAATCTAAAAAACAAGGAAACTACAAATTAAAGTTTTATAGTATGATTTTTACCTAAATTGAATGTTCTGTCTCATATTTCCATGTGAATTCTATGTATGATGTGTATAAAAACTCAAAACAACAGGCCCTACAGGTAGGTCAGTCATAAATCGTTATGTTTGGGCCGACTTAAAAACATCATTAAACCAAAGATACATTTGAGAGAACGTACAAGGATCTCTGCAGGGTTTGGGAGAGGAGAGGGGTAACTCTGGGGGTGCTGAAGGGTGAGCATGGGAACTGGGGGTGGGCAGCATCAGTATGATCCACACTGACAGTCCCTGTCTATGTCTGCAGGAAAGGCCACAACACCAAAAACACCCCAGCTGCCACACTGACAACTGAAAATGGTTAGAGAGACATCGCACTAATGAGTGTGCTCGTGTGTTTGCATGTGTAGGTGTGTGTGTGTCTGTGTGTGTGCACGCATGTCTGCAGGTGAGTGGGAGTGTGCTCCTTATGACACTAGTTGAGTGGTTGGTTATTTAGAAAGGTCAGAGTGGTTCTTATGCCTATTCTATCATTAATGGTTTATAGTATTATCCTCATTTTTGCAATTTTCACACAAACGCACACGCATGCACACACACACACACACACACACACACACACACACACACACACACACACACACACACACACACACACACACACACACACACCAGAAACACAACCAATCATCGTCGTCATTGTTGTCATCATTATTGCCACTACCTTGTGCGTACTTATCCTTATCTTCATCCGTATGGTGATCATCATCGTTATCACCACTACAATGATTGTACAGTAATTATCCTCCTCCAAATTTTTATCATCTTTCTAGTATCTTTACCATGGCTGCACAGTGACTTGGCAGTTAGCACTTTCACCTTGCAGGTAGAAGATCCCTGGGTCGCATCCTGGCTTTCCCAGGATCTTTCACCATGGAGTTTGCATGTTCTCCCTGTGAACATGTAGGTTTTCTCCGGGTACTCCAGCGTCCTCCCACAGTCCAAATACATGCTGAGGTTAATTGGTAATTCTAAATTGTCTGTCGGTGTGAATGTGAGTGTGGTTGTTTGTCTCTATATGTAGCCCTGTGATAACCTGTCCAGGTGTCCTCTGCCTTCACCCAAAGTCAGCTTAGATAGACTCCAGTCCCCCGTGATCCTAATGAGGATTAAGCGGTGTATAGATAATGGATGGATGAATGCTAGTTATAATGAGTATGATAATCCTTATCATGCTCACTCTCATTACTATCTTCATCATCATCATCATCATCACATTACCATTCCCTGATCATTACATCCTGACTTCAGATAAGGATATGGATTTTTATTGTCATCTTTATCCTATTCTCAGACTTTTTTTTCTTTCACCCATTCACTCACACACAAATAGTGGCATTTTGATGATGATCATTGTCATCATCATCGTCATCTTTGCTGTCATTCTCATCATTTTGCTCATGATCATCATCCTTATCACATTATCATCTGGATCATCATCTCATCATCTTCATTCTCATCCTTACTATCACCAGCAACGCAACAATAAGTACTGTTGTCATCTTGCTTAACTTTCTCTTCTTAATTCTCCTAATCATCCTTGTGATTATTACCCTTATTATGTGTATCATCACCCTTATCGTCATTTGTCTTACATGATCATAATCATCATCATCATCACCATTATTTTCTTCACTACAATCTTCCTCACCATCATTATCCCTGTCAATCTTCACGTCCTCATCATAAGCATCATCATCCCCATCATCATTCTTTTGTTCATCATCATCATCCTCATTATCATCCTCAATTGTCCTCATTACCATCAACATCATCATCACCAAAATTGCCATTTTCATCCTATCATCGTTACTCCATCCTCATCAGCAGTGCCATTGTCAGGATCATTATTTTTTTTTAGATATATCTTCATCCTCATCATAACCCTCATTATCATCACCATCATCCCCATTTTCATCTAAGAGCAGTATGTGTACATTTTTTGTGTATTGTACATATACATTTACAACATCTTGAGACACATGCTAATATAAAAACACTGTTTTGTCATTTTGACTAAATATACATATGCACACTGTATGCACACACAGATAAAGAGCCTGGTGCACCAACTGGGGTTTGTCTCTGTATATAATACTAATGTTTTATGAAGCTCCCATCTGTTAAAGTAACCCAGGCTGTCATCAATCTTTGCACTTTATCAACAAGCAGTCTCAGATTCGCAAAGTGACGCTCAATTAATTTCTAGCAGCACTATACAGGTTCCTGCCTCACCACTCACAAAGTGTCTTCCATGCACAATTTATAAGGGGCTTCCATAAAAGTGGGTGTTATTGTAAATCTTTCACGCAACACAACACACAGATGCACATTTTTCCCTGAGCCCAGGATCTGTGCGCCTGTCAACATAAATATGCAAATCAACTAATGAGAATGCCATAAAGTAACATGGCAAGGTGTGGAGAAGGCAAAATGGAAATGAGCAGTGGAGGAAGACTGAGTTTAGGTATCATCAATAACCCCTTGTCCTGTCGCTGTCATGGAAAACAAGGCTGCAACTAGAATATCTCACATATTGTATACACAAAAGCACACACAAGTAAAGTTAGGGTAGCGGGTTAAGACACATAGCAAACAAATGTGCATTTGTGCATAAATACATAAATGGCACAGATATTAGAATCACACATTCTCAGGGATGCAAATCATTGTTGGGTATATTTTCCCTCTGTTTTTTGCTTTTAGCTGTAGAGGGCCATAGACAGCAGACAATAGCAGCTATGTAACATACAATTGTAAAGTGATCACTAATGAGATAAAAAGTCTTAATGAACTAAATCAAATCTTTTGTCCTAGGTTGATAAAAATAGGAGAGAAGATCAGTGTTTTCACACATTTCACATTTCTGTGAGATGTGTGTTCTTATGGGAAATGAATGTCAGAACTTGTAGCTCAATTTAGTTTGAAGAAGTAATGATTTCATCTTGCCTTTATAAGGCAGAATATTTATTTGACCTGATTATTCAACATGAACCTGTCATATTCCTCAGTTCAGAAGTGTCAATCAAAAGTTAAACAAACATCTTGTTAATAATAACATAATACTTTAGCGGACACAGATTGGCCTTCTTTGGACTGCCAAGGAAGAGGTCAAACCAGGTAACAATCCCCCTTTTGTTCAGGTTCTGGACCTAAACTTACCATAAAACTTCCATCTTAGCCACTACACAGAACATGGAAACCCTCCCATTCTCAAGAAGAACCACCATTACTGTCAGAAGAGAATTACAGAAGGAGTCTGTTGTTATCAAGATCGCTGGAAATTCACTGGAGCAAATGGTGCCACATTCACTTCTTTCCTGCCTGGGTGTGAGTCTCATACCTCCTGTGGAGGGATGAAACTACACAAGGAACACTAACACTTTAGAGACAACAATTTCAAAGACCCAGTGACTTTCATTAAGTTGTGAACTCTCCTGCCCTCCTTGCAGGACAGTTGATAAGAAACCACCAGAAACTGTTGCTGCATACCAGCACGGATCTGGAGTAAAGCTCACGTTTTCCAGTTGATGCATACACAGACTAAATAATTGTTTTTCTAGCCTCTGTTTTGTGTATTTGTACATACTTCAGTCCTAATAAGAAGTTATTTTATTACCTATCCAAAAATGACATCTGTAGGTGATATGGGGACAAAGTTAATGTTTTAGCGAAATATTCACATTTTTAACATGGTCCCACAGTGCCACTTAGTGACACTGGATGGTCAGGCGATGTCGGGACTAAATCAATATTGATAGCTATGGTACTGTTGATTAAATGTGGAAAATGTGAAATTGGTTCTATTTACAACTATACACTTCACTAAATGTGTCATATTCTCCCACAATAACATACATTCTTCATATTTAAGCATTTTTATATATCATGCTTAGACGTATCATTTCTATGTTTGGTGTAGCCTACGCTATCTGTATTGTATATGTACATCATTGATCTTTTTTTCCATGTTGATGGGTCCCGGTGAGAGACGGATAGATTGCGTTTGAACATGTATTGTAATTTTAATTTGATTCAAGAAATGCAGCCTTCTCTTCTCCTGATAACAAAGAGAGAGGAGTAAAGTTTCCCAAACATTTGTGGCAAAGTTCTCTCCACGCATCCGTGAACACTCCCGAATCTTTGAGAATAAAAAGCAGTAAGAATCAATCAAAAATTAATTTCCTTTTTTATAACTCAATTCCACCGCACCTTTGCTCTCAGTTTTCAGAACTTTTTGAATCATCGGGCTAATGTCAAGCATTGCTGAAAGCACAGCGAGAGCCATCATTAATACTACAGTTATTTTTCATCAACCGTGAGGACCGGGCACACTGAACACCGACTGTCTACTGACACACCACCGCCTGTGTGCCAACATTGGAAGTCTGCTGGCAGACCTGTGCTGCTGAGGGCTCCACGACAGAACTCGTTCCCCAGCAACCACACAACACTTCAGGACGAGACAGCCTGAGTCTGATGTGAAGACGTTTCTGGCCCAACCACAACCAACCAGCGCTGCACAAAGTGGCCAAAGTCAGCCTTTTCTATCTGCTTCAGATCGGGTTGATGTTCAATAACTTAGCAATAGACATTAAATTTTTTTGTTCATAAGCGTATCAACTGTGAACCCAGACCATAGATTCATAACATTAGGTCGTTTGCTAACTATCCTCCTTTCACCATAATCCTCTTCATTTAGTTGTTTAGTTTATTCAGTTCAATTTTGAATTCAATTTTATTTATATAGCGCCAATTACAGATCAAATTGTCTCAAGACACTTTACAGAACCCATATGCCTGAACCCCCAGAGCAGCCCTAAGGTGACAGTGGCAAGAAAAAAAGAAAAACACCCTTTTAACAGGGAAGAAACCTTGAGCAGAACCTGGCTCTTTATGTGGGGGGACCCATCTGCCTGCTGACTGGTGGGTTGAGAGGGACAGAAGAGGTAGAGAGATCGAAGGGTAGAGAGGTAGAGGGGGAGGCATGGGAGAAGAGGAGGGTGGGGAACAAGGAACATATAACACACAGTTCTATACATGCATGATAAGCTCGATGACACGTACAAAGTACAAGCTAACACTGAAAATAATTCATAACTTTATTGTTATGGTGTAAGGTTCTGGCATTAAATATACTACATATATAGCTGTAAAATTCAAACAGTATGTAGATGAAAATATCAAGTATAGTGAGGGCGATGCAGAGTAGATTGGGGGAAATGGGCAGCTGGAAGCAGTGGCCTGGAGGAAGGTCAGCAGCAGCATCCCACAGTGGACATGATGGAGACTAAGCCAGTTGGTGGGACAGCAACCGCAGATCTGAGGCATCCAGCTCTGGGACCAGGGACACTCAGAGAAAGGACACAGAGAGAAACAGAGTGAATGCAATGCCATAACGGTATATATAGTAAATACATAGGCAGATAGAGATGAGCTCAGTGTATCCAGAGAGGTACCCCAGCAGCCTAGGCCTCTAGCAGCATAACTAGGGGCAGAACTAAGGGACATCGAGGAAGTCAGTTGTGCAAATGAAAACACCAGCTCACCCCCTCAGGGTCACCCAAGTGAGCGCTAACTATAAGGTTTGTCAACAAGGAAGGTTTTAAGCCTGGTCTTAAAAATAGAGAGGGTGTCCACCTCCCAAACCCAAACTGGGAGCTGGTTCCACAGGAGAGGCGCTTGATAACTGAAGGCTCTGCCTCCCATTCTACTTTTAGAGATTCTAGGAACAACAAGTAAGCCTGCAGTCTGAGATCGAAGAGTTCTGCTAGGATAATATGGTACTATCAGGTCTTTAAAATATGATGGAGATTGGTCGTTAAGAGCTTTATATAATATATAATAAAATAATAATAATTATATAATATGACACCACACATCCACTACACACACTCTAATTCCATTGTATATATATCACGTGTATTATGTTAGTAGAATAGTTAATATAAATTTTTCATTTAGACCAATTCAGGGTCTCGGGTTTTTCTTTGTTTCTTTTTGTAACTGAGGTCAATTTAATCAGAACTTTAGACTTTCAGATAACAGACTGATCAACTTCATTTAATCAAAGTCTCTTTGAGACTTCGTTGAAATTTATATTTTTCTCAATAAACTGAGATGGTGCCCCTAAATTAACGAGTTCAATTTAACTACATTAGTAGTTGCGCTACAATACCTTATATGTTGGTATTATGGTGTCAACTTTTGAATACTTTGATTTATCAGTTTTGTTTTACATATGGCATTTTTGTAGTTGTTTGTTGCTATGTGTGTATGTGTGCATTCCATGTGTATGTACTACACTGTATGCTTTAAATGTAAAGTGCATTTAATTTTCAGTGGGAATAATAAATTGCTTTTATTTTCTTTGTTAACGTGACAAAATGTTCATTGTTTCATGATACAGCATCTGTCATCACAACAGTAGACACCATCGTAGCTAAAGAGTATTTAACTTTGATATTAGAGTGTTGGGCGTATTCGTCCCTCATTGAAGAGGGCAGTTCAATAAAAGTGCTAATTTTGATTGTATTTTTAAAATATGAAAAAAATGTTTTCTCAGTCTGTTGTGAGAGTTTTCTGGAAGAGCCCACCAGCAGATGGCCTTTGATACAGTGGAAGTTGGAGGGCTCAGTGTGTGCTCATCCCAGCATTATCCATAGTGGTGGTTTTGTTTGCTTTGGCATGTTGTCTTGGGTCTACCAGGCTGCTACTCTCTGCTTCTTAATCCACACTGGAATTGTGTGTGCTTTTTTTGTTTGTTTTGTTGCTGTTGTTGCCAGTGTAGTTTATATTCTGAAAGTGGATGTAGTTATGAGATAAAGGACCTAATAAGGTCGTAGATTTATTTCACAAAGGTCTGCAAGATGTCTGTATGAAAGTCAACAATTTAGACTGTGTAAATGACATGTATACTGTGTTTTGTGAAAACTTTCAAATGAATGCCAAAAATCAGTGAAGCCACACAAGAGCTAATTTGAGATGCCTGTTGAACCACAAGTTTGTGATACTAGTGAAATTGCAAAACAAATGTATTTAAAATGAGGTCTGAAGGGCTGGCACCGCTAATGAACATATCTTAAAAGTTTTTTGTTTTTTTTATCTTTAATATCTTAAGCTTCCTCCACTCCAAGTTTGTTAAAACCTGATATGCCATGTTGTCTCAACATAATCTGACAGTGCTCCAAAGAGCTTCTTGCCATGTCATTGTTTTTTCAACATCCACTTTGAAATGCTGATATGTCTTAGCCCAAATCAAAGTGTTTGTCCTGGTTTTATACATCTGACTGCTGTGCTGCATTGGTCTGAAACCACGTCTTTAAGTATGCAGATGATACAAGAGTGGTGGGTCTCATTCAGGACAATAACAACCTGTCCTACAGAGAGGAAATGAAGCAGCTGGTGGACTGGCACTCTGAGAACAACTTGATCCTGAATGTTGATAAGACCAAAGAAATGATCATCTACTTCAGGAGAAAACAGCCCAGCCATTCACCAGTCATCACTGACAACAAGGCTGTGGAGGTGGTCAGCAGCACCAAATTCCTGGGGGTGCACATGACTGACAGTCTGGACTGGTCACTACAAACCACATTACTGGTCAAATGGGCTCAACAGCATCTGCACTTTCTGCGTCACATGAAGGCACAGCTGTCCCCTCCCATCCAGACCACCTTCTAGAGAGGTTCCATAGAGAGCGTGCTGAACAACTGCATCTACATCTGTTTTGTCAGCTCTGGGGCCTCCGACAGAAAGTCGCTGCAGAGGGTGGTGAGGACGGCAGAAAAGATCATCCGAAATTCTCTTCCATCCATTCATCCGTCCATGACATTTCACACAAACACTGTCTCAGCAGAGCCCACAACATTATCAGAGACTCCACACACCCCCATCATGGACTGTTCTCCTTGCTCCCCTCTGGGAGGAGGTTCTGCAGCATCAGAACTAGGACAGCCAGATTCTGCAATAGTTCCATTCCCAAAGCCTTCAGACTGTTGAACACCTGATAACATGACCATAACCTTTTGCACAAGACAGCTGTTGCAACTGCTGCTGTATTGTTTTCAACTGCTGCTGTTGTACTGTTTCAAACTGCCGCTGTTGTACTGTTTTAAACTGCTGCTGCTGTACTGTTTTTGTTACGGTTTTTGAGGCTCAAGCACAGGAAAAGAGATGGAGAACGGTATTGTTAAACAAAGACTTTTATTTTGCAAAACAGAACACAAAAAAGGACTACAGCGCTAACCGGAAAACTACAACCGGAAATGGAATATGAAAACAGCTACCGACGACAAAGAATAACTCAGAAGAGCCCCTAGTGGGCTGGAGGGGAATTTTGACTTAAACGGTATGCAGGAACAAACTATCCCCCGGAAGGTAATACCTAGGCAGGTAAGTATAGCAATTCAGAACTCGACCAAGTGAGAATAATAACAGAAACGACAAATTCAGAAGAGTGATTGCACTCACTAAGAACTACTAGGAATACGGATTCTGAAGTTCACTTGGAACAATACAAACCTGAGAATAATTCTACAAGCAATAGTACAAGACTGAGAATACAAGAACTATAAGTACATAAGAGTGACTACACTCACTAGACAGAAGAAACTCAAATAACACTATACTCTGATGAAAATACTAACCTGAGAACTACAATGAGACAGAATACTATGAGCAAGATAACTCAGAATATAAATACTTCGGTACGCGAAGCTACTTGAGTCTGGAATACCAGGACTGGGACTGAGCTGACAAAACTGAGGGGAAGGGGACCAGAAGAACCGGAGAGCCTTCTTGCTGAGATAGTACGAGCTGGGGCAGCGGAGAGGACTAGTGTGCAGCTGGAGAGGAACACAGTGGCTGGAGACTGCGGCGACAGGTTAGTAGTGAGACGCCAGAGGAAAGGAAGCAGTGGACCAGGTGAGGGAATACTAGAGTTTGGATAGCATTTATACAGTTTGGAAATAGTTTGGAGAGTTTAGAGAGAGAGATAGTTTGGGAATTTAGGAGAGTGAGGAGAGAAGGATAGATGATAGGATGGAGTCAGCTAGGAAGAAGAGGATTTCCCTTGTGTGGGAACATTTCGATTTGATAACTGCTAATCAGGTAAAGTAAATCTAACATTATTACAGAGCCATTAGCTTTGCTTATCAAGAGCTGTATTTTTCACAGTTTTTTATTTTATTTAAATGTGAGGTGTTTATTGTGTCAAAAAAAAGGAATTGTTTAAAACCAAAAACTACTGAGAAACTGTTATTTCTGAATAAAAGGAATAAAATCTCCCCTTTCTTGTACATCATTGTCCAAGTTACACAATCATATTCAGTACGATCTTCCTAGCTCCACAAATACTTCCACTGTCCTCTGCCTGCTTAAGGCCATATCATTTTCCTAAAGTGACAGAAAAGCATTATTACACAACCTGCCACATCATATGATACTACCATTTTGAGGAAAATTTACACACACAGAATACATGAAAATATATTTTATTATACACATATGTGATAATCTATCTACAGAAATTGTTTGATCATACATTTTCTTGCATTTCATAGTCATTCCCAACAGCCAAAACAGACAAAAAAAATCAATGCAGCAGGCTTGTGGTTCAGATACAGCTACCTGTGATTATACACTTGGCTAGTAGCTGGTTTCTTGTGTTCATGAAGCTTCAATAAATGAACCCTTTCTCAAACCAATTGGCTCAAGTGGTTCGATGCCTCACGAGGCTTCATCTCACCATCGCTAGCACATGAGCAGGTGGGAATCCAGACTAGGAGAGAGCAAACACAAGTTAATAAGGGTTATGAGACCCAGAGGCTGGAGAGAACGGTGCACAGAACTAATTGATTGTCGTCCACGGTCCGGCAACGAGTGGTGAGTGGAGTCAGTCTTGATTGCAGCAGAGGTGAGTCTGATTGACCCAATCCCACCTGCTTGTGCTTCTGCTGATGCTGATTACCGATTACCCACACCTGCCGTCGCAGCCTCTGTGCCAAGCACACCTAAAAGAAACAGAAAGGGCAGGGGAAGGGGAGAGCACTGTCTGGAGCCTGCAGCAGCAGGTCTGACAGTTTATCAATTTAAATAATTTAAAAAAATTTTACATTGTGTATATATTGTGATATTTTGTCCAAATATTTCTGAATTATTTTTTTTACCAGTCCGATGACAAGCAAATGCACTGAAATTCCATTTGAATGTACACCAACTAGTGTATGAAAGACAATAAAGTGGCTATTCTATTGTAATGTATTCGATTATTTACCACCTGAAAAGAGGCTTACAATCTTAGCAGAACCATGCCTGCTGCCTTGTTTATTCAAGAGAATCACAAGGTAAAAAATATTTTAAAAATGAGCTATGGGAAGAAAAAAATAATGTAAAAAAATACTGAAATTTGGCATGAATTGATACACAAACTTATATGCAAATAGGCTGAGTTCTAGCATGGCATTTCAACAACACAGCATCTTACACCAGAAATCAACTAAGCTGATGTTTATTTCTCTTTGTAAAATGTAATATGATCAGACAGCCCAAAAAATAAATAAATAAATAAATAAAGAGACAGTAAATAAACCCAGGCTAAATTATTAATTCTGTTTCTCTCTCTCATGCCGACAGCTCCTGACGTTCTCAGCTGTCTTTGCTAACTCTAATGCTCAAGGGAAATTCAAGAGCTCTCAGAATTTCAGGGATTCCAGATTTACAGAACATCAGTGGAAACCTCCCATGCAATGTCAGCTTCACCTCCCCAAACTGTATTTGGGGAGGTTATGTGTTAATGCGCTGTTCTAAAGAAGACCCAAATTCAAAGAACTACACTTCAAGGAGATACAAAGGAGGTAAGCAGGACAAACTGGTAACTAAATGAGGGAAGTCAAAACTATATGTACATATACAGGAGCTGAGTGAATGAGAAGACACAGGTGAAACTACTGAGGGTGGGGCAGACACTCAAACAGGTGGGAAAATACAAAGACAGAAAGCAAAACTAATGATGACACAAGAAGGACATCTTTTAAAACAGAAAATCAACTACTGGAAAAATCGCAAACCATGACATAAACAGAACTGCATCTCTGTTGAAGTCATGTTTGTTTCAGCATTTTAAATTTGATTTCAACATGAAATAACATTTTATCAATAACATTTATGGTGGCTTCACATGCAGAATTTATTTTTGCCTAACAACTTCTGCTTCAAAAACTATTAAAACTCTGCTAAGAGTAAAAAATGTCAACTCTTAAACATGAGCTGTCCTACTTATTAAAGGCATCTGCCAGATTTTTGGTGAAACTGACAAGCTATTGTATGTTCTTACCATAGCTTCATAAATAATAATAATAATAAAAAGAACAATGAAAAGAACCTATATACTCTTGGGGAAAAGGTGATATCAACGATTTTGGGATTCCAACATAGGCAGTAGCATAATCCAGGTTTAGTCAATAAATGAATAGATGTCAATATAAAACATTAATTAAAAATAGGTTAATACATTTAAAAATAAAAATAAATCATGTGATAGTCAGCAGGCAGCTGACGTAGTGTATCCATGGATCCAGACTATAAGCCGCATCACTGCCAAAATCTAATAAATGAGTCTTTCTGTCATTTCTGACCTTCCCTGAAAATTTCATCCAAATCTGTTCGCCTGTTTTTGAGTAATGTTGCTAACAGACGGAATAACAGTAGAAACTGAACTTTTAAGTAATAATGCACACCAGCACACTAAAGTGTTTTTAAACATTTTCTCCAATCAAACCATATCACTAATATCTGTGACTTGTTAGAACTATTTACAAAAGCTTCTTTACAAATAAAACACAGAAACATGGTATATATTCCAAATAGTAAATGCAAACTTTACAGTCTCTCAGTAACCACAATGTGATGTACACAATGTGCATTCCAACCTAGCATGACCAGACATCTTTCATAGCAATTAGAACATGAATATTGTGAATATTGGTAAAATGATGGAGTGCTTCCTTTACCGTAAGCAGTGAGAAAAACACCTGCATGCCACTGGGTCTGATCTAGCCAGAAATCACACTTAGGTTAAGATTAAATAAGTGAAGAATAAAAGAAAAGGCACACACAAATAAAAATAGAAGAAAGAACATCAACGTATGTTTAATTTGTCTGAATCAACAGAACGAAAAACTGAATTACTGTCAGAAATAGTGTATATATATATATATATATATATATATATATATATATATATATATATATATATATATATATATATATATATATATACACACTGTAAAACCCCAAATCATGCACTGTGTACTGTACTATACTGTGAATAATAGTAATAATTGAAAAGCCTTATTAAAAATATAAAAGTGGACACATATTTTACAAAACTGAAGGTCAAATAAAATAAAACACAATTTTAAATTTTAAATAAATAAATATTGTAGGTGACAGAAGATGGGGAAGGTGGGGAAAAATCTAAAAATGGAATCAATAAACCATGATTAATACAATGCATTAAGGCACCTTGTACAGTAAGTACACAAGTACTGGATGTTGTGTTGAGAATGTTATATTAAACTGTTGTGTCCAAGTTCAAGAATTAATGAAAAAAAAACAACAAAAAAAGAATAAATAAAAAAGCCAAGATATTTCAAAGTTCCATCACTAATAAGTTGAATAACACTGTTTAGGCTTATTTAACAATTACAGTAATAATAACCATCAAATTAAAACTCTTCGAATTCCATATGCATACTACTTCATTTATGTATTTTGAATTAACCAGAGTACAGGCATCACAGATACACACAAATAACACTCTTTGCTGGCTATATGTGGTATAGTGTGGTACATTTGCAGATGAACAATGACTTCCAACAGTTGTTTACATGAATGGACTCAGGCCTGCAGAGATAGCTGCAGATGTTGCCTGGTACTAATCCAAAGAATGAAACCATGGAAGCAAATGATATTAAAACCAAAGAAAGGGCAACAGAGGTTAATCCCTGCTAATGCCATGTGCTCGGCTTATCAATCAAGTTCTCCCCTAATTCTGAGTGATAGAATTAGAATTTCATTAGAATGGAAACAGAGGAAGACCTGGAGAGAGACAAAGTGATGCACAGAGGGAAGAAAGGCAGCTCTGAAGCAGACTGGTAGACCAATATAGGCTCAGCAAAACGGCAGATCCAGAAAAGTCAGAGGTCAATCTGTGGATGATTAGATCCAATATATCATCTCTTCAAGCAAAATGTTTTGGTTTTTTTTGTTATTTTTATTGTTGTTTTGTTTTAGTTTTTTGGATTTGATAGCAGCATAGATGATTGCCACATGACAGTGGGCACACAAAACCCATGAGCCCATGTGTGTGTGTGTGTGTGTGTGTGTAGGTGTGTGTGTGTGCGTGCGTCTGTGCGACATGTACGCATGAGACAGCGGCTGGTTTTCATATCCACACGGATGTTCATTGGTCCCTTAAGTGCTTGTCACGCTCACACTGGCGCTTACTCAGGTGATCCCCGTGGGAAAGCACTGGAAAACAAACAACAAACATTAGAGAGAAGAAGAGAGATAAAGATACAATACACACACACACACACACACACACACGCACACAAACACACACACATGCACAACAAAGTAGAGCAAATGGAGGAGTAAAGTGACGCTATAAAAGATGCATCATCAATCCCCCCTCGCTCCTCCATCTCTATCCTGTTAGTTTGCCTGGAGGTCTGCCTGCCTGTCAGTCTCCTATGAGTTGTGATAGCTGTCAGTTTGCAAAAAGCTAAATGAAATAAGTGACACCGTTTAATATTCATACCGCAGCATAAATCCATACAGCACTTTTATGAGCCTGTTTTGTGTTTCATTTCAATACTTCATTGGCATGAACCACAGTTGCAGCAGATGCTAGTTATTTATAGCTGTCTGACAACCTCAGTCCTGACGCATTAGTCACTGGGTCATTTTCTGATGCCTATAAATTAGCCATGTTGTTCTTTAAGCCACTCTGTCTCATTCTACATCCAGCTAAGTGATGAATATGATAGTGAGTGTTGTAGTGAATATACTGTTAGCTAACAGTTTTGTTTTTGTTGTCGTCATTTTAGTGCTCAGGCTGCACAATGGCTCGGTGGTTACTCCCGTCACCTCACAGCTAGAAGATCCTCGGTTCGTGTCCCGGCCTAGGCCTGGGATCTTTCTGCATGGAGTTTGCACGTTCTCCCTGTACAGGTGTGAGTTTTCTCCAGGTACTCTAGCTTCCTCCTACGGTCCAAAAACATGCTGAGGTAAACTGGTGATTCTATATTGTCCGTAGGTTTGAACGTGAGTGTGATTGTTTGTCTCTATGTGTAGCCCTGTGATAGACTGTTACCTGTCCAGGTGTTCCCTGTCTTCAACCTAAGTCAGCTGGGATAGACTCCAGCCCCCCACAACCCTAATGAGGATGAAGCAGTGTATAGATAATGGATGGATGGATGGATGGATGTTTTAATGCTTAAGTGAGATACTGTAGGCTAAACATGCCCTGAACCCATCTTTAAGCCACTGCTGTCTAAACCATGGAAAATCTCGCTTATTATTTTGCACACAACCTTTGCATTTTGAAACAGTCTGAACATATGGCTCGATAGTGGAGAAGCCGTTTATGCAGGCAGAGTTGTGGACCGAGTGTTGGTGAAATTTCAGCACACAGTCTGATAGGTCTTATTGTGATGACATTTACATTCAGAATTCATTGCCAATGGGCATTTTGAAGTGAAGTGTCCCATTACTAACCTGTTTCCACAAAGATTTTGGGGTCATGGATTCCACAAGATGTTAGAAACCTACCACTGAAATTCTTCTCCATGTTTCTGTGATTCATCACATCAGTTCTGTGTCGGCTGCACATTCATGCTGCCAATCTACAACATCCCAAAGGTGTCCAATTGGATTTACAAGTGGGGACTGATGATGCCACTGATGTCCAGTAAATTCATTGTCATATTCATGAAACCAGTTTGTCTGCTTTGACATGGAGCGTTATCTAACATTAGAAGACAGTAAATTGTGGCCATGAAGAGAAGTTTATGTAGCGATTGTCTGCAACAACACCTTACATACAATGAAATCCCTTTGCCAGGTGAGGCCCAAAGAATGACACTAAAACGTACTCAAATCACAGCATAATGGTCCAAACCAATATGTATACAAATAAATACAAAGTACTCCAAATGAGCAATGCCCTATGTGGCAACTCTGGACACTGGGCCAAAATATTAAATTTGTAGACTGTGAGAGCAAGAAAATGATTGTAGAAATGACTTGGACTATAAAACTCCATAAAACTGAGTGGAACTGAAGAGTGGATTTTAATTCTCTGTGCCTATCGTTCCTAGTGACACTGCTACATTAAGCATTACTGATCCTTGCACTGTCATTAACTTGTAAAATGCCTGTTTAAAACGTGAAGTTCAGAAAAGGCCAATTGCTTGGCAACAGAATGGTGCTGTCTGTCACTTCAGTCTTTTTTGGGGCTTCTGTTGTCTGAGGAATCCATTCTTTGACTGGGTGCTGCCATTTTTGCTATATCCATTCATTATCTATACACGGTTTCATAGCCACTTAGGGTGAAGGCAGGGGACAACCTGGACAGGTCACCAGTCTATCACAGGGCTACACATAGAGACAGACAACCAAGCACTCACATTCACACCGATGGACAATTTAGAATCACCTGTTAACCTCATCATGTTTTTGGACTGTGGGAGGAAGCAGGAGAACCTGGTGAGAACTGACACAGGAGAACATGCAAAATCCACACAAAAAACCCAGGCTGAACCCAGGACTTTCAAGCGACAGTGAGGTGACAGTGCTAACCACTACACTTCTGTGCCACCCTCTTTGCAATATGCCATGGTCATGCTCAATGACATTATCTCCCCCACTCACTTAGTGAGTTACTGCCATTTAATGTTTATCTTTTTACTGTGTCTTGAGAACCAATCTTTCTTTTATATATATATATATATATATATATATATATATATATATATATATACCTGCTGTCAGTTTGACTAAAAGTATCCACTATCAGCAGTAAGCTACAAAAAAGTGTTCAGATCCAGCAGAAAGTATTCAATCAAAGCTCTGATTTACTTTTTAAATAGAGAGAGTATATTTTCACATTATTGCAGTCCTTTAAATACTGTAGTTTTGTTGTGGAAGGTTCAACTTCTGTACATTTTTGCTATGTCACAGCTATATCATGTGTCATTCTTGGCTGTGGTCAGCTAGATTTTGTCATTGGTGTGGTGGAATATGAGTAAACAGTGGCATGCTTTTATTTTGAAGCTTTTTAGGTTTGAAGTGAATAAAAACCATTGAGTTCTACGTTTTGCCTGGTTATTAGGTACCCACACAAATCATTATGTCAGAAATGAGATTCCTGGACAAAGTAAAGAGAGCGGGCAGCTGGAAGAGCTGTGCATAAAAATCCACATCTGCGGGCAGTGAGTTGAATGAAGACAGCAATGCAGAGGCAGCAGCTAACAATTCAAATGCTGCAGTGGCTAACGTTTCTCTTAGCACTAGGTATACGATACAACCTCCTGAAGTATTTGACTTCTAAAAATCCCAGAGCTTTGAAAGGTGGATTCTGAGGTTTGAGCGATTCAGATTTGCCAGTAATCTGCATCTTATTCTACATGGCCAGGTCCTCTCAGAGGCACAGAGACGACAATATGATGCAGTCAAACAGTACTTTGAAACATATTTTGTTGTCAAGAAAATTGTTATATATAAGAGAGCAATATTTAATCAAAGAGTGCAGCAAGCTAATGAGACTGAAGACTTTCTTTTATCACCGCACTGTATGCCCTTGCTGAAAAGTACAGCTATGAAGCACTCCATGATGAGCTAATTGTCAGAGAGTGCAAATACGATCTTGACAAACATGGTGCTGTTGGAGCCATGTTTTTAAAAATTTAAGAAGGCATTTGACAGTTGATCATAACATTTTTCTTTCTAAGCTGTCTAAATTTAATCTGTCAAAGCCCTGACCAAGATTGAATCCTACTTAAATGAAAGGAAACTGTACAAGAGATGATGATGAGTGTTTTCCATTTAAGAGTTGTACAGAAGGGGTCCCACAAGAGTCAATTTTAGGAACAGTTTTATTTAGTATTTATATCATTGACCTTCAGGTGTGTCCAGATGTATGTCGATGATACTGTGATTTTTACTCATGCACAACCAAACTCACAGCTGCAATGACCAACGTCACAGATTGGTCACAGAATTCTTGTTTAAAACATAACAATTTGAACATAAACAAAGGGCCAAATGATGGATATGCTGTCAGTTAGTCTTCCCATATGTTCTTCCATGTGTCTTTGGTCTTGACTGAGGAGTCTCAGCAACTATGGAACAGATTGTTATTAAATTTGTATGATATCACAACTCCCCAGAGGATTATTTCAAACTGTTGACATTTTAACCCACTTAATCCCAAATTTTTCCCTGCAAAATAAGTGCATGTATTTCACTCCTTAGACCTCCCTAACACATATTATGTGTATTTTTTTTTCATTTCATGTTGGGTTTGTTAGTGCAAATGTAGGTTTTATACTCGGCAACAATTGTTGCTGGTGGGAAACTGCATAGTCTAAATTTACACAAATTCTTTAGTTTGACCTATTTACACATTCTTTTAAAAAGTAAGAATAACACTAATAAGTGTAATATATTATAACTAGGCATGGTTATAAGTGTGTTCACAACTTTATAAGACACATAAAGATACCATGGCAATGCATACTGAAGAGAACTAAAATTGAAAACATTGCAATTACTGCATTTCACAGTCTCATAAAACAGTTAAATAACCATAGAGCTAAGAGTGTTTGATCTTACAAAATAAGAACTGACCATAGTTTACAAAAACAAAATAAATTCACATTGTGGCAGTAGCTTAGATTGACTGTTTACTGACCACTAACATCATGGCCAGAAGATGAGTACATGCGTTCATGAAATTGATAGCTGTTTTGTGATTGGCATCATGTTGTGAGCACCCTTAGAGTTAGACGATACATCAGCAGGAACAAATCAACAGGGTCTGCTTTAGTTTGTTTCATGCAGTTGCTGCAGTTGCTCCATAGGTCACAGAATCTGGTTTATTGGATGGACTATGTATTGACTATGTATGTATGTATTGGACTATGTATTATGCTAGCAGCAGAAAATGTTGCCGTGCTTACGTTTACTCTTATTATGATCAAAAGATGCATGCAGGCATAAAATTCTCATTATATATCAGTAGTAGACGATTTTAAAAATGTATGTACAAAATATCTCAGTTATATCTGTTAATTAAGATATTTAAATAAATTCTTCTTGTATAAGTTTGAGGCAGACATCTCCTTCCGTCGGTGCAGGCAGGAAGTAAAGAGGCCTAGTCATGTGACCATTCACACTAGTTACATGACATTGATGCAATTTAGAGGAGACAACCTATTCTTTGATTTTAAAACTTTCATGAGCTGCCCAAAGGCAAAACAACACTTTTAGAGAATAAAAATTAAAAGAAAAATGAGTTGCAACAATTGTTGCCAGCGGGATTAAACGGGTTAATGTCATGTCAAAACTTAGTTATTGCACTGGCTCTTGAGAAAGTAATCTTGAAAAATGTATTACAATCATTTTGAAGCCCAAAGTTGCGGTTTACGGTCTGTACCATCATTTTTGTTTGGAGCCAGGCCCTTCAAATGAACAATGTCAGACTGTCTTTCTCACACCAGAAACATGTTAGCTTAGTGGAAACACCAACTGGTCCAACATGGGCAAAATTAGCTGCTTTAGCTACATTGTACAAACAGTGCAAGTACTATACAGTTCAAACAACTTTGTAAAAGAATTTCAAAACTTTGTAAAATATTGCATTGCAACATTCAGTGAGAGTCTTGTCTGGAGAAAAAAGTCAGTGGTGATTGTTCAAACTTCAAATGCTGGGATCTTTCTTCATGGATTTTGCATGTTCTCCCTGAGAATCTGTAGGTTTTCTCCAGGTGTTCCGGCTTTCTCCCATCCATCCATCCATCCATCCATTATCTATACACCGCTTAATCCTCACTAGGGTCGCGGGGGGTGCTGGAGCCTATCCCAGCTGACTCGGGCGAAGGCAGGGGACACCCTAGACAGGTCGCCAGTCTGTCGCAGGGCCACACACAAAGACAAACAATCACTCACACATTCACACCTACGAGCAATTTAGAATCATCAATAAACCTCAGCATATTTTTGGACTGTGGGAGGAAGCCGGAGTACCCGGAGAAAACCCACGCATGCACAGGGAGAACATGCAAACTCCATGCAGAAAGACCCCACGTGAACCAGGGATCTTCCCGCTGCAAGGCGAACGTGCTAACCACTACGCCACTGTACAGCCCCGGCCTCCTCCCACAATCCAAAAACATGTTCAAGTTAACTGGTGATTCTAAATTGTCTGTAGGTGTGAATATGAGTGTGATTGTTTGTTTCCATATGTAGCCCTGTGATACACTCGTGACCTGTCCAGGGTGTCCCTTGCCTTCACCCTACATCAGCTGGGATAGACTCTAGCCCCCATGACCCTAATGAAGATTAAGGGGTGTATAGATAATGGATGGATAGATATTGGGGAATGTAGTGCACAGAGTCTAAAGCATGCAGGTACTGGCTTTAGGCTGTCAGTCTCATTCCTGCATTTTATTCACGAATGTCAAGCAGCTTTCTCAAAAGTTACTGAATACTCTATTTAATATTGCTGGTCAAACCCACTTACATATGAAAATATATGTAGTTATAAAGCAACAAAACTTTTTTTCTCTTTTTTTGCTATTGAAGAATAAAATGATGCCTTTCTGTTGCAATGGGGTTAATTACCATAGTCAAGACAATTACAATATCGCATGATATATGCTTCATTTAGGTTGTAGTTTGATTCTGATGCTGTAACATGCAGGGTGAATAAATGAGGCGGAGCTAAAGACTTTGTGCAATGACAATAATTCAAAAAAAGAGTAGAAATGTGAATTACAAACAGAAATATGACAGGTAATAGAAATATATGTTGTAAAATTCATACTAACCTGGTGTGTTGATCTACTTTTTAGCCATATTGTAACTGAACTTGTTACGGTTTCAGTGAGGCTCAGACGCAGGAATGAGAAAGAGAATGAATGAGTTCCAAAAGAGATTTATTTACAGAAAATTCCAAATGACAAAAACTACAGAACAAGGCCGGAAGACTACAACCGGAAATGACGCTAAATACTTGCGAGTAAGAAAACTAGTAAACTCAAGACATCCCCTAGAGGGCTGGCGAAGTACAAAGAAGCAAAAGCAGATAAACTGACCCACTTTAGGTAACACCTAGGTAGGAAAACGCAAAAACAAAGTAACGATGATGCAAGGAATCGAATCCGAGAACAGACAGTCAATAATACTAAATAGGTTAAGCGAACCAAAAGACCAGACTAAACTGGAGAACAAAATTTACACGCTGAATGACTACACTCAGCATAATCGCACAAGAAATACAAGAATACGAAACTGTAACTCTGAGCTGGCGAACCAGGAATTTACAACGGCAGTGACTACACTCAAAAACGAACTCCAGAATACTAATCTACAGAGAACTAGAAAACAATTCGCTAGTCTGGAATGCTCGTGCTGTGACTTAGCTGAACGGACAGTGGTTAGAGGGTGAATAGGGAACCAGGTGTTTGTCCAGTCACAGGGGGAGGAAGCTGGAGAAGCTCAGAGTAGGGGGCTGTTGTTCCAGTTATGACTTCTCTGACGCTCAGGTGCAGGGAAAGAGAAAGAGATGAGTGGATGCAGATACAATGATTTATTTACAAAAAGAAGCTGATATAAGGACTACAAGTCCCAGCGGTAGTGAACTAATGGAACTACAAATTCTAACAGAAACTCTAGCGCCTCTAATGGCGGGTGGACGAAAACCAAGAGTTACAAAAAACAAGATGACTAACCCACGGCAGGTATTACCCGGGCAGAAAAGCTAAGAATAAAGACTATTAGTATTTGTGGTACAAGATACCACAAATACTATAGGTAAATACAGAAAGAGCTAAGGACTTCAGAAGATTCCTAAACCAGAGCTGAGCTTAACAGAAACAAAAGAGCAACAATGCTCACTAGAAAAATACTAGTACTGAAACTTGAGCCGAAAAAGCAACCACGCTCACTAGGAAAACTAGATACAGAACTTGAGACAAAGAACTATTATTCTCACTCAACAAAGATCTATAATTATCAAAATACGGAACAAAACTATGTAGCCGGAAAAAGCAACCGTGATCTGTCCACTACTAGTTAACAAGAACAAAAATACTAACCTACGATACAAAATATCAATCACGAACTGAGACTGCTCATGCTGGAACAAACTGTTGGCATGGCAGCTATGGAACTAAAGGGCTGTGACGGGGTGAGGGAATGGGACCCAGGAGGTTGGAAGCGGATGGTTGCAGCAGCGACGGCAGATGTTGACGTGGATGGTTGGACGGGTGCGGAGATGATCCAGGTGTCGGCTCGGAGGTGAGCATGAAAGCTTGACGGATCCAAAGGGATTCTGAATGGGTCAACCGCAGGAGCTGGCGTGGTCCGCACTACAAAAGAACATAGACAGAGTTACTGAACGTCTATAGAACTTGGCTTAGAGTGAATGTGTCGAGACTGACTATGAGCATTCACGATCCAGCGTCGAACTGATGACTGGAGTCCAAATATATTGTGTGGAGGTAGTTGGCTGATTGGCACTGGCACACCTGCTCCTGCTTCCGCTGATTACCAGGATTGTTCTCACCTGCCGCTGCCTCAGTGTTATGATCCTGCTCTAGCCCCTGCCCTTCTTTCCCTTCTTCCTCTTTTTCCTCCTTTCTCCCTTGAGTCCTGAGTTGTTTCTGCTTTGACCTGTCTCTTTGGCTCCCTCTGTCAGTCACCTCTCCCTCATGTCTCTCTCTCTCCCTGTCTCTCGCCCTCCTGCTCTCCCTGTTTCACCTGCCTGCATTCTGCCATCAGCTGATTACTGCAATGAGTGTCACCTGCAGTAATTAGTCCATTCAACTGTTCTCCACCTCACCTCCACCTATTTAAATTCTGTCCTGTCATTCACTCCCCGCCAGATTATTGACCCACATGCCTTCATGGACTTTGTTTTCCCTCACTTGGACTCAGTTCTTCTTTTGGATTTTCGCTAGCCCTGTTTTTGTCTCCAGCCAATAGCTCTAGTCTCGTCTCTGTTCACCCCAGATTTCCTGAGCCTGCTTCCCTACCCCTTCTGTTCAGTTCCCCCATCTTGTGAGTACCCCTCCTTAGCTTAGTTTTGTCAATAGTTCAGTTTTGTAGACTTTTGTTTTTGTAATCATAGTTGCTTGTAGTGTTTTAGTAGTTTTGGTTTAGTTCTGTCCCCCCAGTTCTGTTCTATATTTATGTATTGGTTTAGTTATATTGTTTAATAAAACTCTTTCCTTTATTTACTTGTCTGCCAGTTTCTGTGTCTGCGCTTAGGTTCTCCAGCCCCCACCGTAACACTCAGTACCCCAAATAACTAAAAAGGAAAGAAAAACAAAGGGAAGGAGGGGCCCTAACCAGAGCCTGCGGTGGCAGGCCTGACAGTTCCGGAGGCTGCGGTGGCAGGCTTGAGGGTGGAAAGGTGACCAGAAGACGGAGAACACTGACCAGGTTATGTCTGTGTAGTTTCTCATTCATCCAGGTCATGGTTATCCAAAGCTTATGCATAAGCATAAGCTGAGGCAACATCAACCACCACCTGAACTGAAGAAGCTTCTTGGATGAGAGGTGAAATGTCTACAAAGAACCTTCAGTCCAGTTGGATTGATTTAAACAACTTTGGACAGACCAGGTGAGTTCCAGGGATTGAAGACGGAGAGAAACGTGGCTGCCAGGGGTTCTGTGATCCAGGTAAGTCGGGAGCAGGTGGACAGGTGGCATCCAGACTAGGAAGAAACACAGAGTTCAGGACACGGAGGCTGAAGTGAACAGTGCTGAGACTGACTGTGGATTCTTCACGGTCCGGCACAGAATGATGAGTGGCGTCAGGTTTTATTGTAGAGAAGGTGACTTCTGATTGGACCAGTTCCACCTGCTCCTGCTGATGCTGCTTGCAATTGCCAACACCTGCCACCGCAGCCTCTGTGCCAAGCACACCTGAAGAAAAAAAACAGAAGGGGCGGGGAGATGGGAGAGCCCTATCTGGAGCCTGCAGGAGAAGGCCTGACAGAACTGCTGCTATTTCTGTCTACTTGGAGCAACAATTTACTGAAAAATCTATCATCAATCCTTTTTTCCTGATCGAAATCAAAGAAAGAAGACCAGCATGTGTCATGCTGTTCAGGTTGTTTACACTGTAAAGCCCTACAAAACATTTCTGTGACTTGTAATAAACTGTGAAAGGATTCACATGAACCAATAAAATGAAATATTTATGCCCCTATCACGTCCTGTCTGGAGCTGTGTTGTATTGCATTTTGTGCAGCTTCGATCTGTCTTGTACAAATTCTTTTTATTTTCCGTAAACATCTTTAGTGTGTTAACAATATATGCTAAAGAGTATAACAGAATTTAATGGACAACATTTTGAGGTGAAACTGTTTCTTATAAGGAAATGAATAACGGCCACATTTTGTTGTTACGGTTTCACAGAGGCTCGGGTGCAGGATGTGAGACATGACATGGGGAATGTAAAAATATAAAGCTTTTATTTTACAATGCAAGATAACAACAGGGAAAACTACAATCGTAACTGGTTGACTACAACCGGAAGTGACGATAGGTCCGCTTAAAGTGACTAGAAGAACGGGAGCCCTCTAGTGGGCTGGTGGACAGATAGCAACCGACTAGGGTAAAGAACTGCTGAACTAAACCCAGGGAACACCTAAGCTGGCCGAAATAGCAGAACCAATATCAAGATAGAGAACATATGAGAGAACACTAAACAGAGATATCCGGGCGATAATCAACCCAAATATTAATCTAAGAAACAAGTAATCAAACTATACACACAAATACTAACCTGGAAATACCGGGCAACAGAATAATATACGAAATACTAACCAAGAATAATCGAACTCGTCTACCAGTCTGGCTCGGAAATACACAGGGACTTAGCTGGGGGAATACAGGGTGGAGAGTCCAGAGGCCTGAGCAGAGGAGATCCTTGGTGTGTGGTATGTGGCATGGCAGGACAGACAGTGGTGTAGCCTTGGCGTGTGGTGTGGCGGTGAGGGAGGAGACGATGGGGCGGACTGTGTTGGAGGTGGACAGGAATGATCTGGAGAATAGGTGGGTGCACGAGGTTCCAGGAACCACCAAACCTCTGCTGTTGACGACAGAGGTTTAGTGTCGGAGGTTCCAGGAGTAACAGCAGGTGGGAGTCCAGACTGGAAGGGAGAAAAAACAGGATTAACCAGTCAAGGGTACGGAAAGCTAGACTGCACAGTGCACAGAACTAAATGTTGGTCGTACATAGTCCAGCGTCGAGTAGTGAGTGGCATCTGTCTTTATGTCTCAAGGAAGTGGCTGATTGAATCACTCCTGCCTGCTTGTGCACTGCTCTCGCTGATTTGGAATCTCACACACCTGTCACCACAGCCTCACCTCCACACTCTCGATCTAGGAAAAGGGAAAGGAGGGGGGAAGGGAGAATACTGCTACTACCTAGGGCCCGAGGCTGCGAGTATGACATTTTTAACAAGAAAAGCACTCAGAGAGTGCAGTGCCCCGCCAAGGCTGCTCAGTCGTTGTATAATTTCCGACAGACAAGTCCCGATAAAAAAAATCCCATGAATTTGTAGTAGGATCGCAATCACGTGATCGTCAGCAGGCAGCTGACGTAGTGTTCACTTGTTGTCATAGTTACAGTGACGCTGTGCCACTATCTCCCAATGACATGGAAATCCTTGACAAATCTATGAATCCAGACTATAACCTGCATCACTGCCAAAATCTAATCAGGGGGTTCTTTTGTCATTTTTGACCTTCCCTGAAAATTTCATCCAAATCTGTTCGTCTGTTTTTGAATAATGTTGCGCACAGACAGACAAACGTACACCGATTGTCACAGAACTCTGCCGCGTTCCTTGGCGGAGCAATCAGGATCACTATTTCATCATTTATTTTGTTAGGTTGATGATCTTTTAGAAATCTCCCTGCTAAACCACACCTATGAGCTTTTCCTGACTCAGTGCATCTAGAGGACTGAACTAGGATTGTCCAAATACTGACTCTTTGAAATACTGTAAATCAGATGCTGACTGATCAGATTGTAACCACTAACTGTAAATCTGACCCACACGGGTACAGGCTATATTTAGACAACCAAATGATGGCGATGTACTGATAAATAGACAGATAAACTGTCCAAACAATTAATAGCCTAGTTTATTTAGGCTTTATATAAACTATATAATAAAAATTATGTCCATGCGTGATAATAATCTAACTACTACTTCATCAACAGCAAAATTAAAATACCCAGACAGGACTAAACCAGAGGATAACAAATGAGTGGATGAGAAAGGTGTATTGTGGTGTGTCAGACAACTGTTTCTTTTGCTCTGTACAATGTTTTTGGACCTGAAATGTGGAAAAAAAAAGCCTTTCGAAAATCATTTCACTCAACTCAGTTTGTGTGTGTCGATCTATTACTGCGACAGCAAGCAGAACACTACCTCAGTGTCAGCTTGGATAAAAAAGAAAAAAACAAACAAAAAACATTAATGCCACAAGACACTGACTTACTAAGTTAAACCCCCAATAACGCAAAGTTGTAACAAACTGTTGTTACATCTGTAGCGCACACTGTCATAGCCACATACAAACTACAGAGACATCAAAAATCAGCCCCAGAACCAAGTACATTTAAAAGTTGCATCAATACTAAACTCCAGTCATACTTGTGTGTTCAGACTGAACTTGTTTCTGTGTGGTCTGATGTCTTGTTAACTGTGCTGACAGGATGAATGAGTCTTCTGGAAAGTTGCATGGCTGACCAAACTGTCTTAGTATTGATCTCTACAACCTCAACCCATTCCAACCTAGTTTCAACAATCAATAAAAAAGACGGGCTCAGACACTACTTAGTCAAAAACACATACTGCAGACCCACTATGTCTCGAACTCAAGCTGAGTTTCAGTGCGCAACCTTTTAAAAATAATTTGTCACTTGACTTTTCTCTTTCCCTGTCTGTATTTGGTTTTCTGCTGATTGTTTAACAGGAAACAAAGACAGCAGCCACAGAGGAGGCAGTAAAAAAAAAAAAAAACACAAGCGCTCAGCTCTGAACTCAGTTATCCACAAATTTACTCTTTTATTCATCTCTCCCCCTCAAAAGACACAGCTCATGGCTTGCACCATGCCTTTTTTTTAGCTGCCTGTTACTGTATTCCCTCTGGCCACAGAGCAAATACCAACCCAAATCAAACAATTTTTTTTTTTACTTTGCTCAGCATTGGATAAAAATGACCTCTGCTATCCTTCCAGTGCAATTGAATTTAAGCCAGGACAGAGCTTGACACTCAGCTTTCAGGACATTACCAAAACTCAGCAGCTACAAAGAAATCAGTTTAACCATGGAAGCAGTGTGGCAGCGGATTGGACAGCCACTGGCTCTTATCCAGAGAGAAAGAAGATCCCGATCAGTGTCCGGGAACCATTGACTGGAGCTGGGAAATAGCTTTGGATTCTCACTAGAGGCTAGACAGATTACCAATCTGGTAGACCTTAAAGTTCCTGTTTCCTTTATGGCCTTTGGAAACGATATATTTTTAGGTGAAGAAAAGAAAACGAAAAAAAAAATCTGGTCAGCATGGAACAGGAGTGGGGACCGTTAAAACCTTAGCTGAATAAGGTGCAGTTCCAGGTTACGAAAGACATGAACTCAGCACCTTGGCATTAGTTACTATTTATCTTTGACAGTATTCTGGTGTCAAAAGGTAAAAAAAAATTAAAATAAAGAAAAAAAACAAGCAAAACAAACAAGTTTTTTTTTTTCTTAACAGTATTTGTGGGGCTACTACTCGTACCCAGAGTAGTACTCTTTTACAGGATGCTGGATGAAAGTGATAATCAGTATTGTTATTTTTCCAGTTTGATTTTATGGTTGTAGTGTTGTGTCACAGTATCACGATGGGCTTGCAGCTGCAAGTTTCATTGATGCTGAATTTCCTTTAATGACAGCTTTTTTTAAATAAATGAATCAGACTATTAATATGATTTTGTGTCTCTTCTCATATATATATATATATATATATATATATATATATATATATATATATATATATATATATATATATATATAGAGAGAGAGAGAGAGAGAGAGAGAGTGAGAGCACAGTGTACAGTTATTGCCATCATGTTTTATTTACTTACTTCACTATTGATTACCTTTGAACTCTTATGTACCTTGTTTCTGTTTATTTCCCCTTGTTTACAAAACATAAAACTCAAGAAATGTAATATTTGTGACATTGCATTTGTAGGGTTGCATTTGTATTTGTGTTTGTATTTGCTGTCTTCCACAGTACTGAAAAAAAAGCCATTTATTTATATTCCGCAATATTAGGGTTATATTCTCCAAAAACTCTTCTTTTCAGATCTTAAGAAAGTTACATGTACTATACTATACTATACTATACTATACTATACTATACTATACTATACTATACTATACTATACTATACTATACTATACTATACTATACTATACTATACTATACTATACTATACTATACTGTGACAGTTCCTAGGCCTCATGACCTGTTTCTGTTTAGCTGGTTGCTAGGGAGCTGGGAGAGTGGCTCATTGGCCATGATGACTGACACCTGGGTTGACTGCTCACCTGATGGCTGACACCTGGGTTGACTGCTCACCTCTATATGATGATGTTCACGGAGTCATGGCTGAACGAACTCACTCCGGACTCACTTTTAACTCTGGACAAATTTCATCTCATCAGAGCGGACCGGAACGTGAGGGAGAGTGTTAAGATAAAGGGTGGGGGCCTCGCGATTTATGTAAATGAGAGATGGTGTAATGCTGGGCACATTAGCGTAAAAGAGCGGCTCTGGACTAAGGATGTAGAACTACTGGCAGTCAGTCTGCGTCCGTTCTATCTGCCCCGGGAGTATTCACATGTAATAGCTATTATTGTGTACATCCCTCCCTCAGCTGATGCGGCTGCAGCCTGTGAACTCGTCCACAGTGAAGTGTCTCAGCTGCAAACATCACACCCCCAGTCTCTTATTATCATCTCAGGAGACTTTAATCATACATCGCTCTCTGCCACTCTCCCCACATTCACCCAATATGTGACCTGCCACACTAGAGACAGTAAAACCTTGGACCTGCTGTATGCAAACATCAAGGATGCATACAGGTCCTCACCCCTCCCCCCACTGGGCCGCTCAGATCCCATTTACATACCTAAGGTACAGAAACAACCCCCCACCATAAGGTATGTGAAGAAGTGGTTTGACGAGGTCACTGAGGTGCTGCAGGACCGCTTTGAGACCACAGACTAGGATGTGCTGTGTGGCCCACACAGGGAGGACATTGATGCACTGACGGACACTATTACGGACTATATCAACTTCTGTGCAGAGAACACCGTACCGACCAGGCAAGTACGGTGTTTCTCTAACAACAAACCCTGGGTGACCCCGGAACTGAAGGCCCTGCTGAAGGAGAAGAGAAGGGTTTTTGGATCCGGGGACAAAGAGGAGCTGAGGAGGGTGCAGAAGGAGATAAAGAAGGACCAAGATGGAATCTCACTTGCAGGAAAATAACATAAGGGAGGTCTGGAGAGACCTGAGATCCATCTCTGGTTACAGCAGAGGCCACGAGAAGGGAGCTGCAGCAGGAGACCGGGAGTGGGCCAATGAGCTGAATCTGTTCTTTAACAGATTTGACTCTGCTCCCACTCCTCCCCCCTCTCATCAAAGCACTGACCAGCCAACTCCTTCTTCACACCTCAGCTCTCTACCACCAACAGCACCTCTCCCCGTCCTCCACCACCTCCAGACTCCACATACAGCCCTATCACCCCTCCTCATCTCACCCCCCACCACCACCATCACCCCTCCACCTGCCACCCTCCTCCACCACCCCCAGCCTCTCCATAACAGCTGATCAGGTGAGAAGTGAGCTTAAAAAGATCAAGACCAGAAAGGCTGCAGGTCCTGATGGAATCAACTCCAGACTCCTTAGAGACTGTGCAGACCAGCTCTGTCAGGTGCTGCTGCACATCTTTAACCTGAGCCTGAGTCTGGAGAGGGTTCCTGTGTTATGGAAGACTTCCTGCCTGGTCCCTGCCTAACCACTTCAGACCTGTGGCCCTCACTTCTCATCTGATGAAGACCATGGAGAGGATCATCCTCAGGAACCTCCGTCCCCAGGTGAGCCCACATCTGGATCCACTACAGTTCGCTTACCAACTGAACATTGGAGTGGATGATGCAGTCATCTACCTGCTGCACAGTTCGCTGACTCACCTGGAGAACACCGGCAGCACTGTGAGGGTCATGTTCTTTGACTTCTCCAGTGCTTTCAACACAATCCAGCTTTCTCTACTGAGGGTGAAGCTTGAATGAGTGGGAGTAGACTGTCACCTGGCTGCTTGGACCATCGACTACCTCACCAACAGACCACAGCACATGATACTTCAGGACTGTGCATGTGTCTGATGTGGTAAGCTTGTTTTATGCTTGCCGTGTCCGCGAGGTCCGTGCGGCTCCGTGCGGAAAAATTACATCATTTTCACACCCACGCCCCCTCAAGCGGCCTTTCCGTGCGGAAAATTTACGCTCCACGCACCTCCACATTTTTCTAACCAACACGGACGGAGCCGCGTGGAAAAACATATGGCTTTGGGCCAGGACCTACTCGTAGCTAAAGTCTAGAAATACGTGCACTTAAACGATTCATCACACAGAGATCACCATGGTAACCGGGTTATGAACTATTCATGATGTGAAATTAAAACTAACTGCTGAAATGCTTTTATTCAGTAAAATGCCGTGGTGTAAGTGGTGTAAACAATGGCAAACTTCTTCTCTAGTTTAGTACCAGAGTAGACCAGTTAGACGTGTGTTTGAGCTACACTGCCCCCTGCAGTTTGGAAGCAAACTTCTTCTTCACAAGTTTATTACTAGAGTAGACCAGGTAGACATGTGTTTGCGATACACTGCCCCCTGCAGTTTGGGAGCAGATGCCGCATGGAGTATAAATGCACACACGTTCTCTCGCGCGGATTTCCATGCAGCTGATTTCCGCACGGCTCGTTCGTGCGGAAAGTATATTCCAGCCTGTAGTCAGCAGCATGGTGGACAGTGCTCTCCCCCTTTCTCTTCACCCTGTACACATCAGACTTCCACTACAAATCTGGGAGCTGTCACCTCCAGAAGTTCTCCGATGATACAGCCATTGTCGGGTGTGTATCTGAGGGAGACGAGTGCGAGTACAGAAAGGTCATCTCTGACTTCGTTGACTGGTGTGAGCGAAACCATCTGCAGCTCAATGCCAGTAAGATGAAGGAGATGGTCATCAACTTCCACAGGTGGATGACACCTCAGACTGCACCGGTGAACATCCAGGGTTTGGACATTGAGATGGTGGACACATACAAATACCTGGGTGTTCACCTCAACAATAAACTGGACTGGACACACAATACAGAGATCCTGTACAAGAAGGGCCAAAGTCGTCTCCACCTGCTGAGGAGACCAAGGTCCTTTGGAGTGTGTAGGACTCTGCTCCGGACATTTTATGACTCTGTGGTAGCATCTGCTATTTTCTATGCAGTGGTCTGCTGGGGAGCGGGGAGCACTGAAAGGGACAGAAAGAGACTGAACAGACTGGTCAGAAGGGCCGGTTCTGTCCTGGACTCCTTCCTGGACTCCATAGAGGAGGAGGATGAGAGGAGGATGTTGGCAAAACTCATCCCTCTCACCCACTGCATGATACTGTGGGGTCTTTAAGCAGCTCCTTCAGCAGCAGACTGAGACACCCACTCTGCAAGAAGGAGCGCTATCACAGGTCCTTCATCCCATCTGCTGTAAGACTGTACAACATCAGCATCACTGGCTGATGTTAACATAAACTGGACTATATCATATCATCTTAAACCATGGTAAAATCTGCACAACAATTCCTTGCACTGCTGGCATTTTCTGCGCTTTTACAGTTACATTTATTCCAGAAGCCACTTTATGCTGATGTCACGTATAGTGTAGTAATACTGTATTTTTTCATTCTTCATTCTTGTATATATTGTATATATTATTGTTATTATAATTATTATCTTTACTGTACATATGGTTAGTGCTGCTCTAAAAGATTTTTGTTGCTGTAACACTGGAAATTTCCCCAGACCTGGGGAGTAATAAAGGACTATCTTATCTTATCTTATCTTATCTTATCTTATCTTATCTTATCTTATCTTATCTTATCTTATCTTATCTTATCTTATTTACTGGTGCTTTAGCTGGCAATCTCGCTCGTCATCTACTTCTTTTTGAGTTCGCTGTAGTCTGGTTTGGTTGAGTTATTTTGTTTTCTCATACACATGATCACACATCCATACACCACACACATTACTGATGAACTGACTGCACATGTAACTCAGTCTCTTTAATAAATTTCATTTAACTTTAATTTGCCATGTGTGATCTCCATCTTTTGTCCTTCTTCTGAGCCAGGTCGTGACTATACTATACTATACTATACTATACTATACTATACTATACTATACTATACTATACTATACCGCATTACCACATTATACTATTATACTATACTATACTATACTATAATATACTATACTATACTATAACAGCACATACTCTTTCCTATTACCCCTCTTCATTTGTTGTTCTTGGTTTGTCCTTCAGGAAATGACTCTTTTTCTATCTATATGTCTCCTGTCTCCAACTGCACGCTGACAGAAGCTGGGATTGTAAATGAGGCTTCAGACTGCAGAATGTGGATTGAGATGTAAATATGGAACGCGCTGTAAGCAGCTAAGAGACATGCAAATGTGAAAGTATGAAACGGATCAACTGTGCATTTCGACTTATTATCCTGCTAGAAAGAAAGTAAACATGTAGTGCACTTAAAGTCTGTAGCCTGACATGCTTTTTTGTTCAAATATTGGTTACATTTGTAAATTTTCATGCAACTGTAGCAGCATTGATATTGCATCTCTTAATGCTGTACGGCCTCACCTGATGCTGTGCATCTGGTGACCAATCATTGACGTGGGGCTGAGTGTTTGAGCTGTGGCCCTTCCTCTGGTTCTCTGCTCACAGCTGCATCACTTCTGTGCCACAAGTATGTCTACTCCTGTATCTCACTGGTGGGGTTTCTCTGTTGGTATGCTTAGGGCATTTGCTTTGTGCTGTAGGGCGACTGGTGTCCCCGGTTGGTGCGCCTCAAGTTGGTGTGTGTGCGTCACCCGCTCCTGGGAGCATGTGGTAGGTGTTCTCTCTTGTAGCGTGCTATTGTGTATGCTATTATCACCTGGCTAACCCTCCTGTGGTCGCAGGAAACGAACCGAGCTGCATAGGCTCTTGTCCTCCCTCCCCGTGTGTGTGTGTGTGTACTTGCCGCAACTGACAGGTACGTACATTTCTAAATGTAGTGATTGCACCGTCTGTTAGCAATTTAGCGTAGTAATGCTAATGTTTTTAGCAGGCTTGGGTGCGTGTGCATGCTGCTGATGTAAGCTGACTGGGACCGCTGCTGTTTTGTCTCCGGCTGCTGCTTTGTCTTCGCTGCTTGGTCTCCTACCGCTGTTTCGCACCTCTGCTTTGCTGTGTGCAGAGTTTTAATTGTTGTTTGTGCATCGTGTGTACGTACCGCATGCACTAATGAGCTTAATTTTAATTGTATAACTGGAGAAATTATATTTTGATTTGAATTATTTAGTTTATTGGTTAACTGTTGTTTCTGTTTATTTTGTTTTTGCTCGGGGAATTTAGTGTTTTGTATAATTTATATAGTTAATTTGAACCTGCCCCTTTTTGTATATTCTGTTTTTGTAGTATATTTTGCTGCATTGAATTTGCATAAAGTAGAAGTCAACTCTACTTTATGCAAATGAGCTCCAGGCAAACACACCGGAACGCAGCTTGAAACACATCGCATGTTGCATGCTGGTCAGGTTGCGGTGCGTTTTCAGCTGCGATCCAGTGTGTTTACCTGGAGTTCATTTGCATAAGGCCCCGTTAAAAGAAACGGTGCCTTCTGCTCCTCTGAGTTCATGCTGTTTCAATTGCCACGTTTACATGAGACCTTTAATTCCTCTTTAATTCGGAATTAAAGTTAATTCCGCTTTAAAATCTCCTTGTAAACACTTAATTCCGAATTAAAAAGTTAATTCCGAATAAACTTAATTCCGAATAAACTACCTGGTTTATTCCGATGTTAATTCAGAATAAACTAATTCCTGTGTACGTTCTATTCATGTATACAGTTAATTCCGTTTTAGTTAATTCCGGTCATTCTGCACATGCTTGGCTCTTCACGTAGCGATGACGTAGCGACGTGCACAGCTTGGTCTTCTCCGGTATTCTATCTCTCTTCTCCTTCTCAAGTGACGCAACAGAAGTAGTACGCATTGCCGAGTTGCTGTTTCAAAGCGACAATAAAAAGCAAAGCGAAAAGCGTGCTGATTAGTTGTCCCTCCATGTTGTTGGGAAAAAGAAATGCCGCGGCCAATGGAGTTTGTTTTCTTCCGGTAAACAGGGATACATCATGTCCACTCCCTGTCCAATCAGAATCCTTTCCAATGCCTAAGCGTTAAATCGGAATTAAGGAAGGGAATAAACGTGCGGTCCATGTAAACCTTAATTCAGAATTAATATTCCCATGTAAACGCGAATCACAAAACTTTAATTCCGAATGAGTTAATTCCGAATTAATAATTCCGAATTAAAAAACTTCATGTAAACGTGGCCAATGTCTTACATAACCCCAGTAATGCAATTTCAACTGTCTAACCTTTAAATGTCTAGCTTTACAGTCACAGAGCTGTTCTTCATAGCTACTGTATAGTATGATATTTAAGTTAATATTCAGTAGAAACCAACTCAGCTCCATGAGGTTAATAGTGCTCCACACTGAACGTGTCCACAGTTAATGTATTTTCATTTAATTTATAAAATATAAAAAAATAAATAAATAAAAAAATACATGAAAACTTTGCTTTGGAACGGGGTTTGCAAGCTGCTCGCGGTTCAAGTTCTTTACTCGTTAGACACTCTGATTGGCATAATCAGGTTACAACGAACCTGAAAGGAAAAGACCATCAGCAGGAATTAGCATCACTGCGTTGCACTAACGATCAGTAATGTCAACAGGATCTGTATCAGATATGGAGGAGGCAATGAAAAAGCACATGTGGCTGTGAGTCCTTAGTTTAGGACCCCACCTGATCAACCAGGAATGGCTGCTTGATGAATTCTAACATTAGCAGTGCTTTCTAAGGAGGAGTGGGGTGCTGGGGGGGGGGGGGCATAGAAAATAGCAGTGGCAGACAGATTTGAGGTGACAAGGCACCTACAAAGCCCTGTCAGGAGCCTGAGATGTGAAGAAAGGCTGTCAAGCCGCAGAGGAAGGCAGGCATGCTGTGGTCTTTTGAAGGAGCTTGTCATTACAACAAATTGTTTCTTCAGGTTTGATTTCTAATTTAGCCGTCTATTTACAGTGATCATTTGAATATTCACCGCTGATCACTCCACTAAATCGTTTTGTGCATGCCGTTTGTTGGAAGGGGTTTGGTGTATTTTTGGAAGAACTGTAGCTTTGCACCATTTAATTACCTGCCGGGTTGACTTGTAATTATAAGTTGGAGTGACAGCGTTGGAGTGGTTAAGTCAGTGTAATTTTTAAGTTTGCATATTGATGGAATGTCAAACCCTTTGACTATGCTGTCATTCAGTCAGTGATGGATTTTCAGGTACTGCAAGCTGTTGGAACAAGAAAAAAAAAGGACAATTTCACCATCTGATCCACAGGAACGAGTCAACACTGTGTTTGCAATAAAGATGCAGTGAAAAATTAAAATAGTTCAGAAATAAGAAGAGAATTAACATAAATAAATTGGGCACTGTATAAATATTAATCAGCAGGAATGAGAAAAAAACTAGCTAAAAATTTATTTTAAAAAACTAGCATGGAAAATAGAAACAAAACAACAACAAAAACATACACACTTAAAGCAAAGCATAGACTGAATGAAGGGACAAAGGAAATATCAATCAAGATGCCATTCTGAAACTCTGAACTGGAAGTTGGAAAACAATTTAAATATAACAGACATCATGCAAAGCGGAAAATGGAGCTGCAGTGTGATAATGAGTGTGATCAGGTTGTGATCAGCATTTGAATCTGCTCTGGCAAGTTGAGCTTTGCATAAAGGTGTTAATCAAAAAAAGAAACACTGTATTTATATGTAGTGACTGTGGGTGGTTCTGTACAAATGATTCATCTTGAAATGCAATTTATGCTGTTTGCGGTTTAATAAACGTGCTAGTCGATGCATTAACACCTTCTGAATAAAACTGTTGTATTAACCTCAGATGCTTTCTTTTTCTTTTTTTTTACTTTTTTTTTTTTTTTTTTAAAGAAAAACAAACTCAAAAGTCACAAAAGCAACAAATGTCCCTCCGGACTGTATGGGTGGGTGAAGTGGTGAGGAGCAGCTCAACACACTTTATTGTTATTCCATCTCTGCTGGGGGTTTCTCTTTTCCTTCCAGATGTTTTCCTGGGCATAGTAAATGCAAGACATACAGGGTCTCATTATCCGATAACATCTTAAGGTGATGGAAACTGCATTTAATTATTCATAAATATTAATCATCTTCAAATGTACATCACACTTCTGACATATGCGCTATCCTCCGTAGGTTCCAAGCTGCTGTATATGGATCAACACAATCTGGTTCCTCTGCCATAAACTGGATAAAAACTATTAGAACTACCTCAAACAACCCATTGTGTGTTGCAGCTGAATGCCCATGTTTCTGTGGTGCAAATTGTATGATAACTTGTCAGTTCATCGATGCCACTAATTAAGTTATTAACATTTGTACATTTGAAGCAATCGGTATTTTCTTTTAGTCTGGAAGCTGATTAATCAATGTGCATTACTGTAAAACATTTCAAAACAAAACTCACACAAGGGTCAATTTCTGCTCAACTATCTCTGATGTACGTAAAATTTTTCATTGCAGGAAAAATTAATATTTATACAGATATTTGTGAAAAGTGATGCATTAAGTACTTTCGCACTTGAAGCACGTTTTCAATCTTTGACATTACAGGCTACGTTTGAACAACAATATCTTGAGACCAATTCAAGATAAAAACCTGAAAATGTCCCTGTTACATCTTGTCATGCCATTAATTTAGAATATTAGACAACCAGATCAAATAGTTTCTGGTCAAGAGTGAGTTGAAATAATCAAAAAAAAAAAAAAAAAGTCTCATCTATGAGCACACATTAAAAAAAATACGTCGGTCCACCCTTTGCAGCTATAACAGTTTCAACTGTTCTGGGAAGGCTGTCCACAAGGTTTAGGAGTGTGTTTATGGGAATTTCTGACCATTCTTCCAGAAGCGCATTTGTGAGGTCACACACTGATGTTGGACGAGAAGGCCTGGCTCTCAGTCAGGACTCTGTGCAGGCCAGTCAAGTTCATCCACAGCAGACTCTGTCATCCATGTCTTTATGGACCTTGCTTTGTGCACTGGTGCACAGTCATGTTGGCAGAGGAAGGGGCCATCTCCAAACTGTTCCCACGAAGTTGGGAGCATGGAATTGTCCAAAACGTCTTGGTATGCTGAAGCATTCAGAGTTCCTTTCACTGGAACTAAGGGGCCAAGCCCAGCTCCTGAAAAACAACCCCACACCATAATCCCCCCTCCACCAAACTTTACACTTGGCACAATGCAGTCCGACAAGTATGGTTCTCCTGGCAACCGCCAAACCCGGACTCGTCCATCAGATTGCCAGATGGAGAAGCGCAATTCGTCACTCCAAAGAACGCGTCTCCACTGCTCTAGAGTCCAGTGGCGGCGTGCTTTACACCACTGCATCCGACGCTTTGCATTGCACTTGGTGATGTATGGCTTGGATGCAGCTGCTCGGCCATGGAAACCCATTCCATGAAGCTCTCTGCACACTGTTCTTGAGCTAATCTGAAGGCCACATGAAGTTTGAAGGTCTGTAGCGATTGACTCTGCAGAAAGTTGGCGACCTCTTCGCACTATGCGCCTCAGCATCCGCTGACCCCGCTCCGTCAGTTTACGTGGCCTACCATACTTAGGAGCGAGGAAATGTCACGACTGGATTTGTTGCACAGGTGGCATCCTATCACAGTTCCACGCTGGAATCCACTGAGCTCCTGAGAGCGACCCATTCTTTCAGAAATGTTTGTAAAAGCAGTCTGCATGCCTAAGTGCTTGATTTTATACACCTGTGGCTATGGAAGTGATTGGAACACCTGATTCTGATTATTTGGATGGGTGAGCAAATACTTTTGGCAGTATACTGTGTATGTATGTATATATAAATGGCTGCATTTTTCAATCTCAAACCCAATTCCGTAGATGAAGTAAACTGTCACCATACCTGTTGTATTGAATGAATTCATATATGTACTGGAAGCTAAGGTCTTAAGCTAAAACTACAAATGTACATGTACTCACACTTTAACTTTCTGCATAGTCCAACTTTTGAAATTGGTCTTGACGAACACGAAGCAAGAGAATCTATTTTGACTGACTTGTTTATTTTCAAAAAAATAAGACAATTAAAAGATGCCATACATGCAAAGCAAAGAGACACAAATGTAATAGACACAGAGTTGTCCTCACTTCTTTCAGCAAAGTGCAGCTGCTTCTCTGCTCGAGGACAGCAAATTTCTGGAGTACAAAAAGGGGGGCTGGAGCACACTGCAATTCACAGTCTTTTACTGTGCAAACACATGGACATTTTAACACTACTATGTCTTCATCACAGTCAAGACACAAATATACAAGGAGTAGTTAAGCACTGTATGGCTCGACCAATGCTATCATTGCATTGAAAATTTGCTACTATTTAAATAACTCAAGAAATATGTATACTTTATAATAGTAATAATAACAATAATTTAATTTATATAGCACCCTAAGAACAGCGTTCACAAAGTGCTTTGACGTGTGGGATCAACAATTTATTTTATTTATTTAACTTTTATTTTACTAGATAAGTTAGTGGAGAACTGGTTCTCATTTTCAATAATGACTTGGTCAAGAGGCGTCATACAACAAGATGAACAACAAAAACTGATTACATGTACAGCGAAGCGCACAGTATTACAAATCAAATTACACAAAGGCTATAAATGTAGCTCGGGGCGAGACCCTGGCGAGCTTTAAAAGTGATAAGTAAAATCTTAAAATCAATTCTAGGACGAAGAGGGAGCCAGTGGAGGGAAGCCTGGATAAGTGTGATGTGATGTTGTCTGTCAACCGGGAAAGGCCTTATGCCTTGCATTATTAGTGATATGTGGTGTTTGAGACTCTTGTGACCAGAAGACAGACTAATTACTCAACAACAACTTGTTAAACAAAATTAGTCGTTATCAAATTTCTTGTTATTCAAATATGCCTGCACTCCTGTTGTGTGGCTTGTGTTCTCATCCAACGGGGCACACGAAACATGCAAACCTGTACGGAAGCCCTCCTGCAGTGTGAGCAGTGTTCGTGGGCCCATCACAGAGTCTGAACGGTGTAATTAACAGCATCCCCTGGGTCCCTGCCTCGCTGCCTAAAACAGTCCTCTCTAATGAACTACAGCTACAGTGAAGTACAGGTCGCAACAAACTGAAGATGTGCCAGACTGTTTAACCCTGCCAAACACTTCCACCACCTCCTGTGAACATACACACAGTGATATGTCAGAACATCACCCACCTCCCCTGAAGGCATCAAACCAAGGGGCCAGTTTGTTTTGGCCCCTGACAGGTTTGTATGTTTATCCACTTGCTTTTTTTCCTCCTCCTAGCAATGTTTGACTATGCATCTCAGGGCAGCATCGCAGTACTTCAAAGGTGTCTATCCTCCTGCAAACGCACACATCAGGCTGAAATCTGTGTGTCTGCCTCTCTAGCCAGAGATAGGCTAGATGTAATTGAGCAGGCATTAGCTGATGCCCAGCAGAGACAGGTCCACAGCAAGCGAGCTGATTTAGCTTGAAAGAGATGGTCCTCTGTAGAAGGGTGGGCGAAAAACCACACACACACACACAAACACATGCAGCAAACTCCCCATCGAGCTGAAAACATACTACCACCCACTCTCTAGAGGCTGTGGTTATATTTACCTCGGGCAGAGTTGATGCAGAAGAGAAAACTAGAAAACTCAGGTGAGGGGGAGCTGGAGAAGTTTCTGGCCGCTAAAATCGAGTGGCTAATGCTGGAGACAGAAGCTCCCTGGTGACCAGACTAGCTGGGCGGAAACGCATCACTGCCTTTCCCTATTACATCCACAACTCTACAGGCAATTTTCTCTCCCCTGCCTGGCCTTGAGCTCCTCTCCCTCCTCTCATTCATCTACCACCCACAATAGATAGATCCTAGGAAGACGGCCTTCAAACCATGATCCTGAATGTGCCTAATGCTTCAGTACCTCCTCTTCTTTTCGAAGAGCACTATAGCTGTGTCCATGCTCTTTTTATCCTGATGTGTAGTCACATATTGAAAGAAATCTACAACAGTACAGCAGTGGCAGCATTGCCGGGATGGTGGTGGTGGTGGAGGGGGGCAACCAAACCAAATGCACTGGAGTTTGTTTGAAACAGAAACACCAGCTTAGGAATCCTGTACTCTGTCTTAAGTTGCTCATTTAAGTAGCTTATTATGTAAGTTCATTTGCAATTATCCAGAACCTACTAAAGTGGGGAACTGTTTCATTTAGCACTACACCAAGCTCACTAAGACTGAACCAATGATCAGAGAGCAGATTACTGCCAGCATCTTACTGCAGAGTCTGCAAACTTCCACAACAGCATGAGAAGTCAATACATTATTATTGTTCAGTACTGCTGGTCGCTGTATTAAAAGGTCTGTTGAGAAGTTCATAAGGATTTACAACCCATTTTATTATGATCTCTACATACAGTTAACTGTAGATATATGTCAAAAACACATAATTTCAAAATTAAAAGGTAAATTGAATTTATCTGCATGAAATTATAAATTGTATGATTCAGATTTTTTGTTGGTGTAGTATCTTTTGTTGTTTTTATTTTTTTAAGGCACAGGGGAAGAGTCCTTAAATTTCCATCATTCTAAAGACTTATTAACAAAAAAAAGTTAAGTGGACTATGCACTTTGTGCTGCTGCAGCTACATATAGCAAAATAACAGGTGTGGTTGTTTGGTTTAAAACTGGGCTTTCAGTCTTTCATCATCTTTATGTCTTCAGATGACAGCTGCTCAGGATGTCTCATTATCTTTGAACTGGCAGGAGGCAAATCTCCACACTACTGCTGCTGTTTCTATGGATGTGGAGTAAACTAGATAACACACAACGCTTCCCAGCCTAAGTCATGTTTGAGAGCAAAATCAGGCCCATGGCTTTTTCAAATGATGCAAGGTTTTGATCTGAAAACCCATGTGATCATACATCTGTTGTTTTGTTTTCAGAGCAGATCCCCATGTCCACCCTCAGTATTTACATAGCTGTCATCACTCGTGCATGAGCGGGTGAGTAATATGCCTGTACCTGACACCCTTAATACACTGCACTTGTTCGGAAGAGATGCTGAACGTGTGACACCTTGACAGCAGCAGGCACTGGCCTCTTCACACCTGTTTGTGAAATAAGCTGAGCTGACGTGTTCAGACCAGCGCAGCCAAATGTGTGCAGCTGCTCCCCTGTACACACACATATACACAACTGATCACACTTTCTGTCCCATTTTTGTTTTGTGTCCTTGATGTAATCTTAGCACCTGAAAGACACGGCATCTGTGACACCCGTCTGGCCAGCATCTTCATGCCTCCTGCTCTTGCATGTTGGCAGAAGCATTCAGGACTTGTGTCCATTACACAGCTCATCAGCAGCATGCCTGTCCTGGGTCCTGTAAGTGTCTTCAGCATAATTCCAAACTAGCTTAGTCCATCTGGCAGTGATCAGCATGTATCTGTAGTAGTATGTAGGCAATTTATGCCAGCACAAACAGTTTTACCAAACATAATATCCTCTCATACACTTACAGGCCTTGCATTTCTAGAAGTGGTGGAAGAGCAAATTGCTTTTCAATTCCTCTTGCTGATTTTTCTTTGCACTTTTTTCAGTGAATAACTCTATTATTCATCACGTCCTATGAAAGCTACACTTCAATCATTTGTAACTTAATAAAATATTTAATTTTAAATCTAGCAAATGGGAGATCGAACAGCAGAGAAGTGGAAGGAAGAACACGCTTTTAGCTTTTTGTGCACTTTACTTAATGATAATTTTTCTTTTTAATTAAAAGGTCATTTGGAGCAGTGCTCTCTTTCTAAATGGCACAAACATCATAACTTCTCCTCTGATGACATTTACAACAATCTACCTTTCATTTAATTTAATTTCAGTAATTGGACCTGGAGTTTGGATTGCTTTGTCTAGTTGAGATTTTATTTTTGTCATCTGGAAAGTAACAGTGTCTGCAGTATGTAGGCAGATATATAGGGAGGAAAATTACAAAACACTGGTGCAGTATTCATGTTGGCAGTCTCAAAATACAGAATCACATATAGACACATATTCTTGATACATTTTGAACAACTACTTTTTTTTCTTTGCCAGACAGTCTGGGTGTATTGTGTATTAATAGGAGTATAATCTGTGCTTGGCATGGTGGGCAAGAAGTGCATAGATTACAGCATATGGAGCTGACTAAGTGCCTCCCTTCTCCTGATCCTTCATATTTAATTACAAGTGATTTTAAGTTAACAGTGAAAATTGAGACATCCAAGCACGTCTTGCAAAATGAAGACATAATCAAACAACACGGGTTCTGCACCTACAATGGTCTGTTGATGTCTATGGGAACCACTGTTGCATCTGTGGAGCTTGAAAGCCAAAGAAAAAAGGATGTAAGCTGAATAAAGACCTTAGACTTTTCTTCTTAGGGCACTAAAACCAGTGCAGTTCAGTTAGCCATTTATGAAGTAAAACGTCCAAAATGACCAAGGCATGATTAAAGAAAGAAAGAAAGAAAGAAAGAAAGAAAGAAAATGACATTTTTGCAAATATGCAAGGCTTAATGAGGACAATGCAGAAATATTTAATCTATTATTGAGGTTGTTGCATGGATATATGTGAAATAAATCCAAGACTTATTTATCCATTGTTTAATTAGTTTTAATTAATTACCAAATCAACCAAAAGTATTCATCCCTAAATCATTTTGTGTTCTCCATACCTGGTGGGGTTATGCTTGTTCTAGGCAGTTCCATAGTTTGGTTCTTCCCATTAGATTATGTAACATTTTCTCACCTGCCAATCCCTGATTGACCTGGAAATCATCCCATATCCTCCATCATGAAAGATATTCCACTAATACTGTTCAGAGGAGTGAGAAATGACAAAGCTGCTTGGAAGCTGCTTGAAGTCTGGTATTGGAGGACAATGAATTACTACTACAGCTGCTGTGATATAGCTCTGCATTTTTATATCATTGGAAATAATAGATTTACTCAGGCACTAAAATCCATACCAATTTCTTTACTTATTTGGGTTTGGCAACAAAATGTGCAGTCTTGGAAAAATGATCAATGATTGTGAGAACTACGGTGGTACCGTCAGATGAAGGTAAACCAACGATGAAGTTGACAGTGATGTGAGACCAAGGTTGGTTCGGGATCGGCAGCGGCTAGAGTGGACCAAAACTGGGCTGATTTAATATGTTATTCTGGGCATAGATGTAGCAGTCAGCCATGAATTCCTGAGTATCCTTCTCCATGGAAAGCCACTAAACAGAGGACGAGGAGGGCATGACAAATAACTTGAAACTGACAAAAATATTATTCAATAAAAATAAAATAATCACCAAATTCCCTGGAAATGATCTAATGTGGTTCAACAGAATCATTAAAAAAAACAAACAAAAAAAAACAAGCTAGTGAAACTGGCCTGAACAAAAATGATGGTGGAAGATGGTACTCTGAGAAAAGATTGAAAATAATTTTACCATAGGGACATGTTAAACTAAGGTGTGCCCTGTAATTAGCATCACCGGTGTCTTCAAACTTGTAATCAGTCAATCTGCCTATTTGGGTTAGGGTAAGGGTGAAGAGTAGTCACTGAGCTGTTTGGTATCATGGTGTTAAAGGTAAAGGCTATAAGACCATCTCCAAGCAGCTTGATGTTCCTGTGACTACAGTTGTACATATTATTCAGAAGTTTAAGGTCCACAAGACTGTAGCCAAGCTCCCTGTACATGGCCGCAAGAGGAAAATGATGACAAATGGATGACAAAACATGAAATTCATATGCCCTGACTCATTGTGTTTTGAGCCATGCTTTTATTCTGAAGGATGTGTGCACCGATATGCAGAAGTGAAGTATTCTGTGAGTGCCGGGAAATTGTTACTTGTCATGTGGCGGCCTATGTTGATAAAGTTCCTAATGAAGATGCGGTGATTTTACCTATTCCATGAAGAAGCCTGGAATTAATTCCTTCACAATTAGTTATTGATGATCAAAAATCACGGCACTATAGAATGTGTCCAATTAGGCCAAATGCATCCACAAACAAAATGACCTTGCGCTGAACACAGGCGTGTGTTATGCATGTGTACGTTGTGTATGGATACCGAATTGCATGACCTAAATATTTAGCGGAATTGATGGGACTCAGAAACACCCCTACAATTTGATCAATTGTTTTCAATTTCAATTTAGTTTATTTGAAAGGGGACAATACAATTTCATAAAACACATGATTACACATGGTTTAAAAAGCCAGAATTAGCCGGAAGGCTAGTTTTCATCTTTAGTCCCCTGGCCATGATGTAAAAAAAGCAGTAAAATACATCTGCAAGAGAAAAACATGATAGACACTTGATAGGGCACTAATGTAACAAATAACATTACATAACAAACTGTTAAGAGAGCAAAGGGCACTCAATACCTATACAATATAATACAAAATACATGTTCAAACACTTACTATACAATTAAGAGAGAATGAGACATCACAACACATCACAACATAACATTTGATCACAACATCAAAACATCACAAACAGGCTTGTCTTTTAGTTTTGGCAGCTATAGGTGTCAATAAGCCACATTTTACATTTTTTTGTGAAGACCTTGTAAGTTGTAAGCAGTTTAACCTCCTCTGGTACTGAGTTTCACTCACTAGCGCTCCTCACTGACCAGGCCGACTTACTTACCTTGTATAATTTCTGACAGATAAGTCCCGGTGGAGTTGTAGGATCACAATCATGTGATCGTCAGCAGCTAGCTGACACAGTGTTGATTTGTTGTCATGGTTACAGCGACTCCGTGCCAGCCGCTATATCTTGCAATGGGAAATCTTTAACAAATCTGTGGATCCAGACTATAAGCCACATCACTGCCAAAATTTAATGAGGTGGTCCTTGTGTCATTTCAAGGATTGTAGGATATTTATTGTCATTGCATTACTGCAACGAAACTTTTTTGGCACTTCCAAAAAACAACAACAACATAGTATAACAGACAACGAACAGCTGTATATACAAGTATTAAATATATATATACAAGTAAATAGAAACACGTATTTAAAAAAAATGACCTTCTCTGAAAATTTCATCCAAATCCGTGAGTCCGTTTTTGAGTAATGTTTCACACAAACAGACAGACAGACAGATGGATTCACAGACAAACATACACCAATCATCACGTAACTCCACCGCATTCCTTGGCGGAGTAAAAATGGGAGATTGGAATTTTCCAAAATGCATATTGATAAGCCACAACACTTTTGGGAGAATGTCCTTTGGACAGATGAGACAAAACTGGAGCTTTTTGGAAAGTTACATCAGCTCTAAGTTCACAGATGCAAAAATGAAGCACACAAAGAACACTGTGCCTACTGTAAAATATGGAGGAGACTCAGTCGCAAAAAAAAAAAAGAGCCCTAATCTAAATCCTATTGAACATCTTTGGAAGGAGCTTAAACATGAAGTCTGGAGAAGGTACCCTTCAAACCTGAGACAATTGAAACAGTCTGCTCATGAGGAGTGGGCCAAAATACCTGTCAACAGGAGCAGAAATCTCACAGAGAGAAATTGCTTGATTGTAGTGATTGCCTAAAAAGACAGCAAAATATTAAGTTCACGGTACCATTATTTTTGTCCATGCCAGTTTTATTATTATTATTATTTTAAAAAAATTATTCTGTTGAACCACAATTCAAAACAATGTCTCATTTTGATTAGGTAATTTTCAGTATTTTTTAAATGTATTATTACTTTGTCAGTTTCAGGTTATTTCAGTGACCATTGTGGGTTGTTCCTTCTTTAACAGAAGGGTGCCAACAATTTTATAAATGTGCCTATGTACACACATTATAATTAGAAGAGATCATCAGTGCCATCAATGAGTTAGTTCTGGCACATGAAATGAATAGGGAATGAAAGAGTCTGTGAGTCATAAGCAATGACACAAACACGGAGTTGATCATAAATAATAATCTCAGCCATCACCGTGAAACTGTTTGAGGTAATGGTGGAATTTGCACTACATGTAATGGATGTGTAATGTCAGCTGATGCTCTGAATGGCTTTTCCACTGCAACAGTATCAGTAGTAAAAAAATATTCATGCAATACTGCTGTGGGAAACTGGTTTTCTCACTGAATTGAGTAGGGGACAATAATCCAGCTGCTTACTACCACAGCTGGCTGTTAATGTCATGGTGAGATCCACAGAGTGTCAGGCTATCTGTGATTTGTGTATGAGATGACATGTTGGTCTACTTTGTGCCAGCATAGCAGCGGGGTGGATTTTTAAGCTGAGCATTATGTTGCCAAGATGCTTTGGATCTGGGCAGTGCCTTTGTTGGGTGTGACAGCACGCAAATAAAATAGCATTTGCAGAATTCACAGTGACAAAATGTATTATTGCAATCGCTTAGACCCCTCCACGCCAGCTGCAAACCACTGGCTCATCCACAGAATGAGGACGGATGAATTCCTCTGGCCTCCAAATGCCTTAGAAAAGAATGCCATTGTTCTGCTATTGTTCAAATAAGCCAATAATGCCCGTCACACTGGCAGCTGCAGTTATTTTATTCCTACTAGCAGCTGCTGGTTTTCATAGTCATAAAGATAATGTTCAGTAGCAAAATGACATATACTGAGGGCAAAATGACATATACTGAGTGCAAAATGACATATACTGTACAGAAGGAGAGCTGGTATGAGCAGAAGAAGAACAGAGGAACAGAGAGTGAGAATGAGAATGAGCCAAGAACAGATAACACAGATTTGGTAAAGATTTGTCTTGAAGTAAGGAGAAACGGGCTGCTGCCTTCCCCACTGTGTAGGTCTAAAGAGGATTGGTGCAAAGACCTGAACTGTACGAGTGTCTGATGAGATGAAAGCCTCTTGATGGAGGGGGCTGGAGGTCGGTCTCAGTAGTAGGCTTCTCATTGTTAAAGTTCAAACTTGCAGAATCCAGTCAAACTGTCTGTCCACTCTCTCCTCTCACAGGCCCTGCCCTCCTCATCTATCATGACCGACTTCCCACGCTCACAGTCATGATTCATTTCCTAGTCTGTAGGAAAGAACATGAAGCAGGCAGCTTCAATACCACATAAAAAAGCCCGGAAAAAGAAGACGGAAAAATGAGAGGATAGCTGGGAGACAAGAGGCATGTTTGATCCAGAGACAAAAGGAAGGAGTAACATTACTTTTCTCAGGTCAGTCTGTCAATTAGCCTGGTTCTCGCCGTCAGTAAGAAAAGGTGTTAAAGGTGGAGAAAGACAGAAGGCAGGATGGTGAAGAGGGTAGGAGGGCAGGCAAGATAAGAAACAAAGGGGAGAGAGGCTGAGGATGGATAGCCGCCGTTGATTTGTCTCTGACGAGAGGTAGATGGAGAGCAGAAAGCTGACTCGTCTCCTTAAGAGTCTTGCAGGCGGCTGGAGGAGTGTTTGTTCTTCCTCCACCGTTTGAACTTTTGTCTTGTTCACAGCGAGAATGCCCTGTTATCATTCTCGATGCATCCTGTAAACACAGTAGCAGGAAAGGTGTGCTGTTATTTACCACAATGCTCTCCTGAAGGAAATGCCAGAGACAGCCAGATGCAGGACTGAGAATAGATTTTAAAAAAAGAAATATAGAGAGGTGGTAAAACAAATTGAGGTTAATCCATGCAGCTCATGGAGAGACAACATGTAGCAGCCAAATACAGTATCTGTGGCATTCATACGCAGTGTGGATTTACATAATGTGACAGTGCATTAAGAACCATCCTGGACACAGAGCATTCCTTTAATCCTGGTCGACACAAAACCTACTTGCCCTGTTGAGCCTACCTGATCCTGTAGCTCAATCCATCCCTGAGTTCTCCCTGTTTTACACTGACAGCTAAATTCACCCAGCAGCTGTCAGGGGGGAAGAATTTCGGCTGGATTGTAGGGCGTGTATGCTGCCAACTAGGGCTTAAGTTTGATTTGCAAAAGGCCTTATATCATATCATTTGCACAATTTGCATTGTGATCCTTTACACTGCTATTATTGAAATTGAAGGCTGCCTATTGTTGGTGGATCAGAAGCAGTATTTTGCATAGTGGTACAGAAATCCCAAGCAGTCAGCTGTGCTGGGATGCAGACGAGCAAAAAATGCTAGTTTAAAACCATTGCGATTAGATTAAGAAATCCAATTTTGACATAAAGGCAAAGCCGTCAGAAACAGATGGAGCGCCTGTGAAATCCTTGCCTATCACTCAAGTCAAAAACAAGATTATCTCTAGCAGGGGTGGAGAGAAAGTGCTTCCTCATTTGTTATTTTTCAGCTGGTCTCTCTCATTCCGATAAAGCCAGACTCTCTGCTTCAAATACCAACCCAAGATGATGTCAGGCAAGAGCAATCATTCTTTGGCTCCAACAGACGTGTGCAAATGACTAATGATCCTATCATACTGACGCTATAAAAGAAATGAAGAGGATATTGGAATAACAAAGTGAAGATAGTCCAGCTCTTTTGTAAAGCATGTGTCTTATCTCCCCTTCATACATCAAGCAAATGTTGAGTCTCTTTTTATGCTTTGACAAAGTTAGTTGGGAGGCGCAGCTGGCACACTGAAAGCTGTGTCTGAGTTGTAAACATCATAATTATGTCGTCAAGCTGTAAAAAAAAAATACTTTTTTCTTTTTTTGGTTGTTTCACACCCTGTGTGTTGAGTGGGAAGTCAAAGCACAGAAAACAGTTAAAAACTCTACCCACTGCCATTTACATTGGACATTGGAGACGTTTAGACAAAAATGTTTGAAATAAAATAAGTTAAAATAACCCACCTGTTCTGTTTATTTTAGGTGAATTAATTCTGTTTTAAATTATTCAGAATAATACATATATTATAACCTAATGTCATATCACATCTTTATATCAGCTTAAGTACTTGTGAAAATGAAAATTGAACTTCTTGCTATCTTTGGTCACTAATCCTTACTTATATGAGCTCCTACAGCTTGTTTTTGAGTGAAAAAAAACAACATAACATATGGATTATTATTTGTGTCAAAGTTTAACAAGGACATTGTTTTGGAACATTTCAATTTCAGAAATTGTGACACAAAATAACACTATTGTGTTAAAGGTCAAAACTGGTAGTATGTTTGTATTAGTGTAAAATGGACATGCCCAATACTACACATAGAATCTTTACCATTTTACAAAACTAATGTTTGAATGCGCTAAAGAACATCAGTAACAATAAACTAAAACTGTTCACCGTCCATGGAGGACCTCACCACCTCGTGTTTCAAGCATTTTGTGTATGTATATATATATAAATATATATATATATATATATATATATATATGTATATATATATATATATATATATATATATGTATATATATATATACATATATATATATATATATATATATATATATATATATATATATATATATATATATATATATGTACATATATATATATATATATATATATATATATGTATATACACGGACAAAATTGTTGGTACACCTCGGTTCATGAAAGAAAACCCACAATGGTCACAGAAATAATTTGAATCTGACAAAAGTAATAACAAATAAAAATTCTATGAAAATTAACCAGTGAAAATCAGACATTGCTTTTGAACCGTGGTTTAACAGAATTATATCTCTCTCTCTCTCCATTTGTGTGTGTGTATATATATATATATATATATATATATATATATATATATATATATATATATATGTGTGTGTGTGTGTGTGTGTGTGTGTGTGTGTGTGTGTGTGTATGTATATAAACAAAATGAACTCCTATGTGCCACAGTAACAATAATCCTACTTGGGCATTAGAATAAGATGGATTTTGCTCAGTAAAATCAAAGCAGAACTGTTGCCAAGTGGCCATGCCAAGTCCAAAGTTAGACTAATAGAGAAATAGAACTAAGAGAGTGGAGGTGGAGTGGGGGTGGACTTACAAAGAGTCCTGATATAGCAACGTTTTCTGTAAGCTGAGCGTGTTTTGATAAATCGAGTGCAGAGCCACAGTAAGTGAACAAGACCAAAACTCAGACAAAAGAACTGTCAGAGGAAACAGTTTAAAGTTCAGCTCATCTTCCAGACTGATGAAGATTTCAATAAATAAAAACTTAAGTTTGTAAAACCAAATGGAGGTTGCAGTGCATTTTGAAATGGCTACATCCAACCTAAACAATGTGTGTGTGTTTCTGTGTACTCCCACATCCAACCACTTTAATGTTGCATTTTTACAATAGTAGAATGAACTGAGAAAATATGCCTTTCTGGCAACAAAAATCTCACTGCTAATTTATCCTTCTGGCCTTTATTCAACATAATAACTCAGGAACAGACGAAGATGTTGTAACCATATTTCAAACGTGGTCGGACACTACTTATTAAACTGCAGTGACTGTACAGATTGTTTGTGCTGTCAGGGTAAAGATGTGTGTGTGGTATTCATGTTTGAGAATTTGTAGATCTTTGTGTTCTATCACTACCAGCTCTATTGGCAAAACAATAGAATGTATACAATGACTTTCAGTGAGTACGTTAAAAAGTCAAATGTAGGGATGCACGATATATCGGCAATCACATCGGTATCAGCCGATATTAGGGTTTTTCCCCATATATCGGTATCGGTCCGATGAGAAAAATTATCCGATGTGGAAAACCGATGATTTTCTCGATCATTAGCGCCTTCATCTCTCTCTCTCTCTCCCTCTCTCTCTCTCTCTCTCTCTCTCTTGCGCTGAGTTTGTTTGAGTTGTGCAGGAGTGGGTCAAGTGACGCAGCAAAGTATTGTGGAAAGACTGGTTACATGTAAACAGGAAGACAAGTCTGCAGTCTGGGAGTACTATACTTTGTCCAAGGAAGATGCACGAATTGCAATATGCAATACTTGCAAAAGTGGCGTTATCAGAAGAGGATGTCATGTCAAATCATTTAATACCACTAATTTAATTACTCATTAAAAAAGCAACCAACCGGGTGTACACACACAGTACAGAGAGCAAGCGTTAGCCGCTAACTCTCTGAAGCTGCAAAAAACAAGCGCCATGGCTGGTACGTCCATACCGCAAACTCTGAACAAAACACATAAATTTGCCAAGGATAGTACAAAAGCTAAGGACATAACAAAGTAATGGAGATGATTGCTCTTGACGACCAACCGTTTACAATCGTGGAAAATCAAGGTTTTCGACAGTTAATGGAGCACATTTGAACCCCGCTATGACCTTCCAAGCCGGCGGTACTTTTCGGATGTTGCTCTCCCTGCTCTGCATGACGTGGTGGCCGCACACATCCACAAGATGTTAGAGACCGGTGTGGATCACTTCAGCTTTACTACGGACATTTGGAGCTCTGACGTCAGTCAGATGAGCGGGTTAAGCCTCACTGCTCAATGGATCGATGATGACTTTGAAATAAAGAAAGTTGTGTTCAATGCAAAAGAATCCCCCGGTTCAGACACAGGGACTGCCATCGCTAATGCATTTGACAGTATGTTAGCGCAATGGAAAATACCGAAAGAGAATGTGCACGTCGTGCTTCGTGACAATGCATGAAGTATGAAGAAGGCTGTGGATGAGTGTGGCGTTAATAGCTTGGGCTGCATGGCTCACACATTACAGTTGGCTATACATGACGGAGTATTTAACCAGCGAAGCATCTCTGACTGTGTTGCTATCGTACGAAGAATAATTGGCCACTTCAAGCACTCCTCTCTTGCCACCTCCAGGCTCGAAGACATGCAGAAAGAGCTGGGCATGACTACCAAGATGATTCAACAAGTGGTCGCGACACGGTGGAATAGTACTTCTTATATGATGAGAAGTCTGCTGGGTCAGAAGCGTGCACTTAGTGTGTATGGAGCAGAACACGAGCTCCCCTCATCTTTCAACGCACAGCAGTGGGGCCTCGCTGAAAATATGGTCACGCTTCTCGCACCTTTTGAACAGTCGATGAGAGAAATAAGTTCTCATCGGGCTTCTGCTGCTGACGTGATTCCCTCTGTTGTGGCTCTGAAACGGCTGCTTAGCAAGGAAGCTGAAACAGATCAGTGGGGTCTGCACTGCAAAACGTACTCTGCTCAAAGCTGTGAATGACCGCTTTGAAAATGCTTTCTCTGAACCACTTTACTACTTCAATTCAATTCAATTTTATTTATATAGCACCAATCACAGTCAAATTGTCTCGAGACGCTTTACAGAACCCATATGCCTGACCCCCAGAGCAAGCCAAAAGGCGACAGTAGCAAGGAAAACACCCTTTTAACAGGGAAAAAAACCTCGAGCAGAACCCGGCTCTAATGTGGGGGGACCCATCTGCCTGCTGGCCGGGCGGGTTGAGACTTGGCAACAATACTGGACCCAAGGTACAAAGACTGCTATTTTAACACAAACACCAAGCAGGTGGCAATAAACATGCTACAGAAGGAAGTGGAGAGGATGATGCGCAGCAACAGTAACACTGCCACAGAGAAACTTCAACAGGAAGACACAGGTGAACAGCCACAACAAAAGAAGATGCGTGTAGAAAGTGATGGGGGTGAACATTCGCTGCTGGATATGTATGATGATATTCTGTAGCAGGAGGAGGAAGATACAGGAGGACAGGCAGGCCTGACAAGCCCAACAGTTGTACAAGTATGTTCATACCCAAATTTGTATTCAAATAATAAAGTCTGTAAATTCTGTGTGTGAAACATTAACCCTCTAGATTTATTGTCTTTAATGTTATAATGTCCTAATAATGACATCATCTTTGTGACCTGTATAGTTATATACATCTCAATATTCCTGTAGGTGCACAGTTATCTGAGTGAGCATCCCATCACTAGAACTGAGAGCCCACTGCAATACTGGAGGTACAACATGTCTCGCTTCCCTTCTCTGGCCGGGACAGCATGCAAGTACCTCTCAGCTCCATGTACAAGTGTGGACAGCGAACGCCTCTTCTCTGCTCCATCAAATGTCCCAGATGAAAAAAGAAATAGGATCACATGCGAGAAAGCTGAAACACTGCTCTTTGTAAAGAAAAACCTACCTCTGCTTAAGTAGGCCAACATTAAGTAGGCCCCTTATAGTGGGGAGGAGTTTAACAGTTTCAGTGTTTGGGACATTTCCAATAGTTTGACAATGCTAGGCCTATGCAGCTTGAGAAATGTGCACAGACTGTACCACAAAATTTGCACATCCCTTCTCAAAATATAGTCAAGACATGTTTCCTTTACATTTGATACTGCTGCTATTTCACAGACGGTTTTACTTAAATGGTCCTAGACTTGACGGTAAAATGTTAAAACATGTTGAAATATGTTTTACATTTGCTACATAATAAAGAAGACTATGTGATCTAATTTGGTATGGGCTTCTTTTTTTTTAAAGTTTTTTTTTGGCCTTTTTTCAGCTTTATTTTCATAGGCGCAGTGAGAGAAAGACAGGAAACAGGGGAAGACATGCAGCAAAGGGCCACGAGCGGGACTCGAACCCGGGCTGCTGCGTCGGGGACCAGCCCTGTACATGGATCGCCCACTAAACACGTTGAGCTATACGGGCTCCCGGTATGGGCTTCTTTTGAATAGTTTTCAGGTTCTCACAGTGCTTACTCATATTTGTTTTTCAGTGTGAAAAAAATTTGAATATTGACATCAGTAATATTGGTTATCGGCGATATCAGAAACATTAATATCGGATATTGGTATCGGCCAGAAATTTTAATATCATGCATCTGTCAGAGTCCCAGCCTGGCCCCCTGTCTGCCTTCTCCTCTCTCTCTCCCTCCTTTTCTCCTCGTCTCTCTCTTCCTCTCTTTTCCTCCTCTCCCTCTTTTCTACCTGCCTGTCTAATCTCGTCTGGTACCTCCCCCCACTCTTAAGTTTACACCATTATGTTTTGACCACTCCATTTTTTGTTATTTTCTAAAAGGCATATGATTTGTCTTCACACCAAAAATACATGTTTTGCTTTATGATCTTCCAGCTGTGTGTGTGTGTCCTCCACAGACACACACAAATAGCATGATTACTAGAATTTTCATTCTTACCTCTATTAGCCTCGGCAGAGTTATGTGATAATTGGCATTGTTCGGTCTATCTGTCTCTCTGTTAGCAACATTATTCAAAAACAGATTCACAGATTTGGATGAAATTTTCAGGGAAGGTCAGAAATGACAAAAGGACCAACTGATTCGATTTTGGCAGTGATGCAACTTATAGTGTGGATCCACAAATTTTTTAAAGAGTTCAGCCATTGGAAATGATGCGACTGAGCAGCCTTGGCGGAGTATTGTGCGCTCTGAGTGCTTTTCTAGTCATGTATTCTATACACGTCTTAACTCTACTTTTCAGTTTAATAGCATTTTCCATAATTATATCATCTTTTATTTTTAGCACATCGTACCCAAAAAATACTGCACTATACCATTCTATCTCTCCCCACCTTTCTGCTGCTTAGCATGAGGATACAGTCAGGTGAAGAAGCAGATCACAACATACTGACTGAAGAAGGAAGACTGGAAGATGCCCTGGTGTCAACATTTCACTTTACATTTGAATGGCCATAGATCAGTGTGTTCAAATTTAGATGTGTCCAACAGATTCCAGCTGATTGCAGAGTTGGACCAATAAAGAGCTTTTTGAGCTGCCTGCTGGGCCTGGAAACACATTGACTAGAGCACAGAGAATGAACCAGATCAGTAAAATTGGCTGCCGTTAGACAGAAACAGTGCACCGGAAGACGGTAGAAAGCTCTGAGAGACTGCAGAGCTGAAGCTAACTCTCTCTTGATTTGTCACTATGAGCAATGCCTCTCATTTCACAAACAAATGTTTAATCCAATGTAGAATCTACTACTTGATAAAGTATTCTCTCAGATGTTATCCTAAAGCATATTGATTTCTGGCAATTAGTAGTACACACTTTTTGATGATGGTTTGTCTGCAAATGTTATTTTAGTAATTGGCGATGTCCTTTCAAGAGTGGCAGTCATCACGTCACACTATAATGTATGTTGTATATAAAATTTGTAGAGAATTCTTTATTTTTTTCAGGATGGTAGATAATGTTTAAACGCTAATCATAAATACACAATAACCAAAAAGTGAATCACAACAAGATTTGTTCTAAAATGCTTCCTGCTAAAGTGAAAGGTTGAAAAGGTGACTTCAAACTACGGGCCTGTCTAATAGCATATGAAATGGCTCAGTAACTAGAATATTTGCTCAGTTAAACATTTCTACCTCAAAAGGTGAAAGAAAAATGTTCAGTCTCAAACTTCCTCCAACTGTGTCGAATCAATGTAGAATTAAGTCAAAGACAGAGGTAAATCTGGCAATCCACTGATCACTAAGCTACAGGGACTTCAGCTCCTTTTATCAAAAATATATTCCTGCATGGTTAAAAGAACAGGTTGCTCTTCTTAGAAATGCTTGGGCTTTGATCAGTCAATCCACATAACTCCCAGCAGTTGTGAAATATGGCTTTATCCACAGAAATAAGGCTTCTGTGATTGAATGTGGCTCTGAAAAAGGAGGACATAAAAAATCTAACATGACAGGACATGGAATACGACTGGAAATGTTAATTTAACTCTCATGGAGCTGAAAGCTGGATGGATGGATAAATGGATGAAGGAAAAGATGGATGATGGTAATTAGGTGCCAAGGAAACTCTAGATTAGCACAATATCTGGTGAGAGGGAGCACATATTATGTTTACCTCATTAATAAGAATTTTCAGTAGTTCATCAAATTAACATTGCTTAATTAGAACTGTAAATTGTGTAGTAAAACAGCTATTTGGGCATGTTTACAATGTATGCACAGTGCAAAGTAGTGCTATATGTCAGACTCAGGTATTAAATTAATGTCTGTAATAGCTACAGTAGCATGTACAACTCACCCAGCACCCCATTCAACATGCTGAAGCCTGTCTTAATAATTACTCTGGAAAGGAACACAGTGGAGTTATGTGACAATCGTCGTGCATTTGTCTGTCCGTCTGTGTGCAACATTACTAAAAAATGGACTAATGGATTTGGATGAAATTTTCAGGGATGGTCAGAAATGACACAAAGACCAATTGATTTGATTTTGGCAGTGATGCGACTTATAGTGTGGATCCATGGATTTGTTAAGAATTTCTGTATCATTGCAAGATAGCAGCATGATGTCACTCTGATGCCATGCTGACAAGTGAACACTACGTCAGCTGCCTGCTGACAATTACATTATTGTGATCCTACTACAAATCCACTGCTGCGAACTTATCGAGACTTATCGGAAATGATACCAGGAACAACTGACTAAATTGTGGGAATATTTCCACGTCCCATCAATTCCTGCCACCCGCTACATATTTAGGTCACGCAACTGGGTATCCATACATAACATACACATGCATAGCACACACCTGTGCTCAGCGCAAGGTCATTTTGTTTGTGGGTACATCTATATTAAATGGACACAATCTATTGTGGCGCGATTTCTGATCATCAATAACTAATAAACAAATGCTGCATTTCCCCCCCAAAAAAATGCTGCATTTCTGACAATGCCATGGGGGAATGAACAGCCTTGGAGGAGTACTGCACTCTCTGAGTGCTTTTCTTGTTATGTGTTAATATATTGATTTTACCGATCCAAATAGTTGCTTATTTCTAACATGACCAACGGAACAATTGATCTTCTAATTTGTGCTCTAATAGCACAATAGTGTAAATGAACTTGGCAGCAAATCGGGACCAAACCAAAACATATTTATACAATTTCTGCATCACCAGCTGAATACAGGTTGGGTTCCCATGGTAACATACTGTAAGTGAATGGCTTCAACAGCTCATGGAGAATCATCAGGGAACAGTTTGGTGAATGCGAGATGCTTCCTGCAGCTTCTCACAGAAAAACAGAAAAAGGAAAGAGTCCTGCAACAGTTGCTCTAGCTACCAACTACTGAGCTCAACACCCCGGAGTCAGTCTGGGATTACAGGAAGAGAAAGTGAGACAGACCAACTCCACAGAAGAGCCGTGACAAGTTCTCTGAGATTTGAACAATCTTCCTGACAAGTAGCTTGAAAAACTGTGTGCAGGTTTACCACAAGGAACTGGTGCAGCTTTAAAAGCAAAAGGCGGTCACACCAAGTATTGATTTGATTGACATTTCACTGCTGTTCACTGCACATTTTATGTAATGAAATTAATCAACACAAGCTACTCTCAGAGTTATTTTTGGAAAGCACATTCACCTTACTTTTAGTACCTGAAACTTTTGCACAGTATTGTATTTTAGTCTGGTGCAAAGTGCCAGACAGAACAACAATGCTACTTCTAGGATCATGTTACTACATTGGCTAAAACACAGAACAGCCCAATGAAACAAATGAGTGCACATGGATCAGCCTCACATCCTTCCGTCCACACGCCCACATTCAACCACGCATTGCCATTCCAAGGTACCTCATGAATGTTGATGCATACAGACAAACCTGCTGATCGATGGTTCTTATGGCGAATCATGGCAGCAACTGTGAAAAACATGCTGCTGCTTCTACAATTACTGCGATCAGTTTATTAAACAGGGCAGTAGACATTATATCCCAGAGCATTAGAGCATATCTGCGACTGACGGGACACACCTGAGAGGTCACTGCTGGAAAGCTATACGTCTGCTACCCTCACTACACGTTTGCGTACATAGCTATGCAGCGGCCTAAACACTCTCCCATGAAGAACCCAAGACAGGAGCTGACTTTGGGTGTTTTAATGGAAGCCGTGTAAAACTGTAAAACAATACAAAGGAAATACACTATTACTCTTAAAATACAGTTCCAACAAATGACTTAAATAATGCTACAGCAAGCATGGCTGCATAAATACAGATACAATAAATCAAGTAAGTCTAAATAGACATCCTCAGAATACTCTTCTGCTGTTCTAACAATTAAATGATATCAGCAAATGGTACAAATATCTAATAAAATCAAATAAACTTACAGATTATGCTTCCTGCAGAGCACTGTAGAACAGACAGATCAGGCTTTAGGGACAGCTTCAAAATGGATGATTCAAACCTGATAACTTTATTAAGCACTTGCGCTTTACACAAACAAGGCCAGTAGATGGCGCTTTACTAACTTAACTACATAAGGGCTTACCCTCTTTTTATGTGTAGGAGAGGCAGAACAATATGGCCTCTGTACTTGGGGAGAAACAGTGTGCAGACCACAGATGAACCCAATAAAACATGGTGTTGGATTTGATTGTGTGACTGTGTAAACAATTAAACATAGCAACATGAAAAAGAAGAGTAAGCTACCGGGTTGCTTCATTTCATCTTGGAAATTGGAGAAAGCAGAGCCAGGCCTGTGTCTCCAGTGTGCTCTGGGCACTTTACATCACAGTCAAATTCACTGTAGTGACTTAGCAAACAAAAAGTGTATAAAAAATGAAATTGTAATTGACGATATGTCTGCAGCATTAGAAGATATAATGAAAACTGTTGATCCTCCCTTCTGTAAATCTGAAATGCTATTTGATCCTGGATTTCTATAATCAGTAATGATAATATTATCCGTTAGCAAAATGTGTTTATGGTGAAAAAGACTCAGGATAGTCACTAATATTGGGGAAAGGCAAGCCAAATTCCATAAGTCTGTCCCCCATCATCTTTGCATTTCTACAGCTGGGGTATACTTCCTGTTCTCCTTTTTTGGGCCCCATCATGTGCATATGCAATGCTTCAAAATCAGTACCCAAGATGTCAGGCTTATCAGTGTTTAACTGGAGGAATTTATGAGGCATACACTTCCATTTTGCTGTCAAATGTCTGTTGATAAAAGTACAGTTTAAGCTTATTCCATTTACTGTAGCTTACAAGTCAAAGACAAGTACTGAAGAATTAGTATCCTATCAGAAAGTTGCTCCGTAGCCCTCACCTGACAGACCCTTACAGTAATCAGCCTCAGTTTCAGGTTCAGTTTCCTATAAATCAAACATTACACATATGTGTGTGTCACTCATTTCAAGCAGATTTTTTATTTCCCATTTGGAAGCATGGGATAGATGTACAGAAGCTATTGCTTACACAGTTACACGCTCAATGTTAGCCTGGTAAATAAATGCAAAGAGCTGGAAGAATAAAACTCATAAAATGCAGCTTCAGGTTTAGAGTGTGGGTTGAAGTCTCAGATCTGTCAGTACTAGACAGGTTCATTCAGGTCTGATGTAGAAGACACTGATACAGGCTGTACAGACATGCAGAAATCCACCACACCATTTAGCTCCTAAAATACCAAAGTTGTAATTGGCAGGTATATTTTTGAGTTGTTGAGTGCAGCAGTTTAATTCCTGAATACATTATGTCTTGTGTGACATGTCAGTTTTCATAGAAAATAAGCCAACGTTGGGTGAGAAACTAGTGTATTCTGGGGTTCAAAGTTAGAAGCTTCTGTCAGTATTGTCAGTGTTGACAGTGTCCCGATCAGTGAAAGCTGCTGTAAACCCTTGCTTGCTAAGGACAAGTATTTCTTTCAGATCTTAGCATCATGTGGATCTGAGCATCAACTGAGTTGATTGGCTGTCATTTATTCAGCCTGGAGAAACTAATCAAAAAAGTCCTCTGTTGACAGATAACCAGTGGCCATAGAAACAGAAGGGAGCAGCATTATGAAACCAAATATATTAAATATGATTTCCCTTGCTTTGGGGAGTGATTTTTCCAAGGATTTCACTTCATGCTGTTAAGGAACAGACCTCTATGCTACAGCAGAAAAAAAAAATTATATCAGTTGGACTTTATTATAAGTCATGGTATAAGCCTTTAAAATACAATACACTGAAAGAAATATTGTATACACCAAATAGTCCCATGTCCACATATCTAATTTCAACTGTCTCTTATTGTTAATATGGGCATCAATAGAGGAGCAATAAAAAAGTTGAGGTACATGTAAGTGAAGATCAACATCAGAAATGTAGCAAGAAACAACTTGAAAATGTTTGTTTTCTTTGCTGTTTTTCTTTTGTAAAGTGTAATTACGTGCTCTTGTCATGAGGCAGGGAGGGCGTTTCTTCAGGCTTGCCCTCAGAGCACTGCCCTCCTTCACTTTCACATCCTGTCACAGCTTACGTCTGAGAGCTGTGCTCCACAGAGGATGAAAGAGGACCTGACTCTAATTGAATGTGATTAATACTAACTGGAAACAAAACAGCATGTAATAAATGTCCACTTTAAAGAGGTGAGCTCAGATGACAGAATGGGGGCAATGAATTAGACATAGAGTAGAGATAGGCTGGCTGCTGAGTGCAGAGAATGAACCGGGCACGCCAGTGCTTGTTGCAAAATACGTTCATTTATTCATTAAATACTGCACTTTAGAGGATGCTTATGAAACAAAAATGTATTTTGTGTACAAGGCCTGAATTAATTTACTCTGCTTGTAGCTGTAGTTACAATTAATGTGCACAAGGTGAAACATACAAGGCTTATTTTACTGCACAAGAACTATCTAGATTTACATGCCACAGAACAGTGAATAATACCTCTAATTATATCTGTGTGGGGAAAAAAAGAAAATATAGCAGTTTTGACAGTTAATTGTGTGTCAACTTACAAGCAAAAAACTATAAAAAATAAAATTTTGTCTTGGACTGTTTGTTGGACAGAACGAGACATTTCAACATGTCACCTCGGGCTCTGTTAAACTGACACATTTTGTAATTTTGAACACTAAACTGTTAATTTAGTCCTCAAAAATATTATGAAAAGATTATGAATAGGATATTATTTGCATTACAGTTTTTCTCAGTTGATAAGACACTAAATTCCACTGACTGTACACATTTCTCAAAAACAGGACTATGCTGTCAAAACTTTGAACACTATTCATGGTTTGCACACAGTTTCCAAAACTCTTGACATCGTTTTGCAAAAGACTGAACACGTTTTTTGCTCATTTGAACACACTTTTTCACTCATAGCACACATTTTTCAAAAAGTGAACACTAGGAAGCAGAATTAGGACACTGTTCCAACACTGCTGTCACAATTAAGACACAACAGGTCAAAGCTGAAAACACTTTTGCCAATGAACTGCACACTATAAAACCTGCTGGGAAATAGCATTAGCTGTTCAGAATGGATGTCAGAGGAGCAAGAGGTCATGTTGGAAGAAGAGGAAATGGACGACCCAGACCACGGCCAGAACCAGAACCTGGACCTGCCCCTGCACTGGTCCTGGACCACTTTACATGGTATGTAAATGTTGTTTGTCACTTCAGTGACATGTCTATACTGGAACAATACAAGCAGTCAGAAATGTTCTGAGAATACTGTAAAAAAATCTAATGCATAATTCTGGTCCACAAGTGCTAGTAAAATTACAGAAAGTGTACATGACTGACTTTTTCTCTGGTGTGCATTTGTTCCAGAGAGCTTTTCAGTTCAATTATGATACACATGAATACATCTATGTGGATGAGGCTGGTTTCAAACTGGCCAAGAGGAGGAGAAGAGGGAGAAACATCATTGAACAATGGGCTATAGTCAACATCCCAGATCAGCGTGGGGGCAACGTAACCCTCTGTGCTGCAATAAGCAATCTCGGAGTAATTCACCATCATGCAGTTCTGGGCCCATACACACCCAAAATTTGTTGACTTGGTGAGGGCCTACTGACACGGGTGCAGCAGGGCGTTTGGCAAGAAGACACGGTTTTTGTTGTTGTCTGGGACAATGTTAGGTAATGGTTCGTGATGAACCCTCAAGTTATTGTGGTTTTTCTGCCGCCATATTCTCCCTTTCTGAATCTTATAGAAGAATTCTTCTCTACATGGAGGCGGAAGGTATACGAGCGGCAGCCATACTTTAGGAAAAAAATCTCTTGCATTCAGTGGTCTTGGGATGTGGTGATGTTTCTGTTGATGCATGTCAGGGCTGGATCAGACACACTAGGCCTTTCTTTCCGTGTTGCCTGGCCAGAGAAAACACAGCTTGCGATGTTGATGAGGTCCTGAGGTCTGACCAGGCTGAAAGAATTGATGCAGACATGGTGTAAATATCTGCATACTGTACGTTGTACAATACAGTGCTGTATTTTTTGTCTAACATTATTTTTATTTTGTATTGTACAGTCAAGCACTGCAATGGCCCCGTCTGATTTATTTATAGGATGCATTTGTGTTTAAGTTGTCATTTTTGAGGACTGTATAATTTTTTTACACTTCATGTGAAAACACAGTGAGAGAAGAGTGTTTTGTGTTTAGCAGTGCAGTGTCCTACTTTTGCTTCATGTGTCTCAATTTTGAAAACAAAGTTCAAAATTTGACAATGAAGTGCGCTTTTGACACAAGTGTGCAGTACTTTGTGAATTGTGTTCAAATAAAAAAAATAGTGCGCAATGTGCTGGGAAATGTGTGCTATTTTTCAGGAACAGTGTCTTATCAATTGAGAAAAACTGTAAAAACACAGCTCCACCACAAAAATTATGCTCAACAACTCCCCAGAGAACCTGAAGTTACAACAAATTTAATAAAAAACAAAACAAAAAATAACACATTTGCCAACATAACAACACACATGCAGCAAGAAGAAAATCACAGATCGCAAGTCACACCGTATGGTACCACACTGTACAACCAGCTTACCTTAGTTCCAGTGTAACCTTTTAAGGGTTGCATATTAAACTTGTTTTTCACAGGTTTCTGTAGATGACTTAACTGCTACAGAATCAGATCATTCATACTAACACAACTGTATAACCCCCAGTTACAGGTCTGTACCAAGCAGGCGGTTTCAGTCCGTTTTCTGTCTGTCATATTAAATGCAATTAGGCTGCCACTGCCGATGTCCCTTTCTGGAAAAGGGCCGGTGCCATTGCCAGATACTCAAGTGAAAACAAGGTAAAAGTAAAACTGTAAAAATGTTAACCAGAATTTCCTGCAGAAAAGACAAGAAAGTTCAAACTATATGTTTACATGTTGAATATAACAGCCAATCAGAGAGTATATCACAGCCTTATAGATGATGAAACTGAAAATATCCCAACTGTAATTTTATAAAAGCAGTTACAGCTGAAATGAAGCACAACACTGCTAAATCCATTTTAATCGTAGTTGTGCTGGCTCTTCTTTGAAAATACCACACTAAGCAACTGTGGCTCAGGTGGTACAGCGGGTTGCTCACTGATCACAAGGTTGGTGGCTCGAATCCTGGTCCCTCCGCACACTGAACTGTCCTTGGGCAAGACACTGAACCCAAAGTCACTGTGAGAATGTGTGTGTGAATGGATGAATGTGAAAGACTGTAAAGCGCTTTGAGTACCAAGAAGGTACAAAAATGCCATTTAAGTGTACAACACTTGAAACACAGCTCCAGGCTAATATAACAGATACAGCACAGGTTGGGTTGCGGCAGTGAAATGAGTGGAAAACAAAACACAGACCTAAGACTGCCAACCTAATAATGCAACCCTTGATGCACTGAACCAAAACAGAAAATGTGCTGTCAAACCAAAACTACAGGCTGAAAAACACCCAACAGAGCTCTGCAGAATCATGGGTTCATCATTATGACTGATCCTCAGTTTGATGTTGTGCACTCTCATGCCCATCATAGAGTTGTGACTCAGAAACAAGCAACCATTCACAGAAGGTAATTTCGTGGTTAAACGGAAATGCTGGTCACAAACAAAACCAAGCAATGCATCTTTAAAACATGTAAACCCACGCCGCCATGTTTTTATCTTCCCACATCGTTGAATAACTGAACACCAACAAACAATCAAGTGATATGTTGTTACGGCTTCATCAGATTGCCCTTTCTTTTTTTTTTTTTTTCTTTTTTTATATATATTTAAGAACATTAACAAAGACAACTTAACATACTCAATCTGCTTGTGCCAGCAGCATTTAATAAGGCAGGTATAATATGGTGTCAGTGTGCAGTAGTGTTGTGGTTCAATTTGCTAGAATTTTACCCACAAAAAAAAAAAAACAGCGAGTGAAGAGAAGCAAGAACACGGAACGTGTGGAGAGATATCTAGAGGGAGGAAGAAAGAGAGATGACACGTGATGTGAGGAACCATGGGGGAGAGAAAAGTGAAGAAGGAAGAGATGGAGAGAACTGAGGAGAAGCCCAGGACCTGACACATCTGGTTAAGTTTAAAAAAGAAGAAAAAAGGAGAGAGGGAAGGGAGCTGGTCTAAAGTAAAACCCCAGATTCTTTCTTAAATAGAGCATGAACACCACACGCTTGCTGAATGGGACCTGCCTGTTGCCAGCAAACTGGGCCGTGATTGCATAGTTTATGGCTGAGGCATGATGGGTAAGGATTAAAGATGGCTGCCCTGAGGGCATACAGCAATACCATTACTCTTGATGGATTCCTTCTTCGCTCACATATTCTCTGCAGACGTCAAAGGGGCCACAAGGCTTGACTAATGCATGGTGTGATGATGGGATCAGAAGAGGCAGCAGAGGGATGCTCAGCAGCTTCACCAAACCTCCTGTTCCCTTCTCTATTTTCTCCTCTCATCCCCATCTGTGTCCCACAATGCTCTGCTCTGCACCCAGCTTGTCAAAATACGCTTGTTTTCTGACATTTACAGGACTGGAATATATGAGTATAGATCATTAGTCTGATCCCTCAAAACTCTGACAATGTGCTTTGCTGACATTTTTTCAGGTCATCTTTCTTAAGATGGTGAACTTTGAGCTCAATAATGCAGAAGGAGGAGCTTCAGTCATTTTCTTAAGATTCACTGCTTAAATGGCAAATCATTGTAAATAATGTTTTGTTGTCTTATTACTTGGCTATGTTTTTTGTAATTGTTATGACTAAGCAGCTTTGTTTTTCAAATTTATAGAAAATAAACCATTTCAAGATATGTACACGATCTATGCATAAAGTATGTATTACAGCAATCTTAGTTTGTGTTCATGATAGAACATTCAAATAATGATATTCTGGGCTTCTACATGCGGCTGAGCTCTATCTCTGTGAAATATAGAAAGCTCTTTTTTTTCTAAGTTATCCATGTCTGATTGGGCATTCTGTGGAAGTGACCATCTGATTTGCGAAGACAGAAGCAAATTTCAAAAATGAAAAGAAAAGGTAAAAAAAAATTACCAGTATGGAAATGGAAAAACAAAAAACAAAACAAAAATAAGAACAAAACAACAACAACAACATGAAGAACAAGAGAAACACCCAGAGAGTGCAGTACTCTGCCAAGGCTGCTCAGTTGTATGATTTCTGACGGATAAGTCCCGATAAGTCCGCAGCGGTCGATTTGTAGTAGGATCACAATCATGTGATCGTCAGCAGGTAACTGATGTAGCATTCACTTGTTACTCCTCCAAGGAATGCGGTGGAGTTATGTGACGATAGGTGTATATGTGTCCTTCCGTGTGCAACATTTCTCAAAAATGGACTAATAGATTTGGATGAAATTGTCAGGGAAGGTTAGAAATGTCACAGGAACCAACTGATTAGATTTTGGCAATGATGTGCCTTATAGTCTGGATCCACAAATTTGTTAAATATTTCTGTATCATTGTGAGATAGCGTCACTGTAACTATGACAAGTAACTAACAAGTGAATGCTTCGTCAGCTGCTTGCTGACGATCACGTGATTATGATCCTCCTACAAATACCCCGCTGCGGACTTATTGGAAATCATACGACGACTGAGCACCCCTGTCGAAGAGATGCGCTCTCTGAGTGCTTTTCTTGTTGTCATAGTTACAGTGACACGATGCCGCTATCTTGCAATGATGCAAATCAATCAGAAACCCCACAGTAAACCATTAGGTTGCCAAAACAGTGGTAGCACCTGCCCAATGTTCAGGCAACACAGCTTAGACATGTCAAGGCCTGGAATCTGCAAGAGTTCAGAGGGTGCTGTGTGATATGTGGCATCAGAACACTAGCAACAGAGCCTGTAAGTTAAAATTTAAATGCTTGTTTCAGCACAACGCCCTGTCACCAGTGCATGGTTGTTACTTGGCAAATCTTTCATGTCAGTATGTACTCACCATGGCTGTCTAGAAGCAATCACAACACAAGCATTTCAGAATTGCTCTGACCCAGTCATTTGGCAATAACATCTGTTTCTTGTCAAAGGGGCGTTGATCTTTACACCTGCTCATTTCTCTTGCATCAGATATCTTGAAGAACACCAAATGGTCACGTCATCTCGTAAATCCCAGATATGTGCTTTTGTTATGAGATGATCAACATTATTCATGATCTGAGTCATACTGTTTTGTCTAGCGTGCATATCCAAGCGTTACATTGTTTGTGTTTTCTTCTTTTTCATCCACTTAACATTTTTAAAGTGCAGTGTTGAGAATGCATACAGTATGTTCATGTTTTGAAATGACCTTTCACTTGAATTCATGTATCTGGAAACAGAATGCAAAAAACTGAGTCAGCTGAGTATCTCCTAGCTCTGCTCTATGATTTATATTCTGATGTGTGTAATGGTTCTGAACCCTCGATTTATTGGTTGTGGGGTCTGTTTCTTTAAATATCAACTTATTCCCACATTGCATATGCGCGTGTATGTGTATGTACATATATGTGTGTGTGACAGTGTGACAAAGCTTATGATTTAAAGCTCAATGATCAGAAACATGCAGCTAGACTAAGAAACATAACAGACATAACACTGTGATCTGCATTTTACCCACATGCAGTCTGCTCACACGCCTCTAAATGAACCAGCTGAGTCACTGTGCCTTTGTTTTTTGATGCAGGTGTGGAGAACTGCTGCAGCCACTGGAGGAGCACCGCAAGGCCTTTGAGCTGTGAGAGCGTGCTTGATAGGAAGGGCTTGCATCTTAAAAAGCTTAGAGGACTTCGTGGAGGACTGTCGAGTTTCATATACAGCCCTGGCATACAAAGCACACTGCAGTTAATTGATACTGCCGAGCTGGAGCCCTGTCTGTCTCCACATTCCCTTCCAATGGCTGCCATAATGAATGACTATTCTCTGAGACAGGCCTTGGCCCGCTGTCTGTCTGTCTGTCTGTCTGTCTGTCTCAGCTACGAATGTTGTTTTGCCCAAATTGCTGTCACAATTGTTTAATCTGCTCACCCCAGAGAAAAGAGATACCCGCTTTGACATCTTTCACTTTTATCCTAGCCTGGCTCCTCACTTTCTCCCTCTCGCTCTTCGTCCTTGCAATGTGCTCTTCAGCAAAGCACAGTCTTATCCCATGTCATTACCCTCTCTTCTACCTCCCCACTTCTTGTTTTCACTCCCTTCCTTGAGTGCGTTGTCCAGAATTCCTATTTGTCTCTCTGGTGACACTAAATGGACATAGCTTGAGGCTTCCCCTGGGCTGCAACCCCTACAGGCTCTTTGTTGATTAGTGGCAACTTAAGAAAGTTGGTCAAGAGAGTGGTGACAGAAAGGATTTCCCTCTGTCTATCTGTCCCTCTGAGCCATATTTTGTGTTGGGACTCCTTGCTTGGACAGTTGTAGACAGGAAGGGATGCTGTTTCTGAGCTCTCATGTGGTCTGAGATTGGCATGAAGCTTTGATAAAGCAGCTAATATGCTGCAGCATGTAAATTCAGCTGGGGTGGCTATTTTGAGTATATTATGTAAATGTAAGTGGCCATGCTTAATTTATGAAGACGGGCAGGGTGTGTGTATCTTGCTGGAAGTGAATCTAAGATGATGTTTTGCTTGTATATCATCTCAGTATACCGAATCCCTTATGGAAACTAACTTTTGCGGTATATATTCATTCTGTTAGGAAGTAATTTGGCTGCAGTCAGAAATGTTGTCTTACTAAGATGCTTAAATTTGTTCAACACAATAAGAGCAAAGAAAGAAATCTATATGTAACTTTTGAACCAAGTATTGACTGATACGTGCTTAAAATGTGAAAACCTATCTGATTCCCAATTGTTGAGGTGTCCCCAACTGATAATTTTGTGAAATGAATTAGATTTGGCTGCGTAAGACAAATATTTGACAGTCTGGTCCTTTTGTTTCAAACAGACTATTAGTTTCAGTGATGATTTTGACCACATGAAGCCTAGTCAAATGCTACAGAATTGTGGTAACATACACACATGGACAAAATTGTTGGTACCCCTCGGTTAATGAAGAAAAACCCACAATGGTCACAGAAATTATTTGAATCTGACAAAAAAACAATATTGAATAAAAATTCTATGAAAATTAATCAATGAAAATCAGACATTGCTGTGAACTGTGGTTTAACAGAATTATTTAAAAAAAATACACTCATGAAACAGGCCTGAACAAAAATGATGGTACCCTTAACTTAATATTTTGTTGCACAACCTGTTGAGGCAATCACTGCAATCAAGCAATTTCTGTAACTGTCAATGAGACTTCTGCACCTCTCAGCAGGTATTGTGGTCCACTCCTCATGAGCAGACTGCTCCAATTGTCTCAGGTTTGAAGGGTGCCTTCTCCAGATGGCATGTTTCAGCTCCTTCCACAGATGTTCAATAGGATTTAGATCAGGGCTCATAGAAGGCCACTTCAGAATAGTCCAATGTTTTCCTCTTAGCCATTCTTGGCTGTTTTTAGCTGTGTGTTTTGGGTCATTATCCTGTTGCAAGACCTGTGACCTGCGACTGAGACCAAGCTTTCTGACATTGGGCAGCACATTTCTTTCTAGAAAACCTTGCTAGTCATGGGATTTCATTGTACCCTGCACAGATCCAAGACACCTTGTGCCAGATGCAGCAAAGCAGCTCCACAACATAACAGAGCCTCCTCAATGTTTCACAGTGGGGACAGTGTCCTTTTCTTGATATGCGTCATTTTTGCATCTGTGAACATAGAGTTGATGTGCCTTGCCAAAAAGTTCCAGTTTTGTCTTGTCTGTTCATAGGACATTCTCCCAGAAGCTTTGTGGCTTGTCAACATGCAGTTTGGCAAATTCCAGTTTGGCTTTTTTAGGATTGGTTTTCGACAATGGTGTCCTCCTTGGTCAGCTCCCATGAAGTCCACTTTGGCTCAAACAATGACGGATGGTGCGATCTGACGTACCTTGACCTTGGAGTTCACCTTTAATGTCTTTAGAGGTTGTTCTGGGCTCTTTTGTTACCATTCGTATTATCCGTCTCTTCCATTTGTCATCATTTTTCCTCCTGCGGCCACGTCCAGGGAGGTTGGCTACAGTCCCATGGATCTTAAATTTCTGAATAATATGTGCAACTGTAGTCACAGGAACTCAAGCTGCTTGGAGATGGTCTTATAGCCTTTACCTTTAACATGCTTGTCTATAATTTTCTTTCTAATCTCCTGAGACAACTCTCTCCTTCGCTTCCTCTGATCCATGTTTAGTGTGGTACACAGCATGTCACCAAACAGCACAGTGACTACTTGTAACCCTATAAATAGGCCGACTGACTGATTACAAGTTTGTAGACACCTGTGATGCTAATTAGAGGACACACCTTGATTGAACATGTCCCTATGGTCATATTATTTTCAGTCTTTTCTAGGGGAACCATAATGTTTGTCCACGCCTGTTTCATGAGTTTATTTTTAAAAATAATTCTGTTGAACCACGGTTCAAAAGCAATGTCTGATTTTCATTGGTTAATCTTCATAGAATTTTAAATTATTATTACTTTTGTCAGATTCAAATTATTTCTGTGAAGATTGTGGGCTTTTCTTTCATTAACCAAGGGGTACCAACAATTTTGTACACGTGTGTATTTCTGGGAATTTAGAAATAAATAAAAGACTGCATAATTGCAAAACTTTAACTGTGGACTACTTTAATTATCAGCTTATGTTAGATCTAGCATGTTGAGTAATCAGCACAAGGAGATAGGCAGCACCACTGTTGAAAAATAAGAAACATACTGAAACAGCACTATGGCCAAGTGCAACATGCAATTTGCAGGACCAATTTTTGTTTGTTTTTTGCAACATCCCACTGCAAATGAAGCATTGTGGTGCCCCAAAGAGCCCTCATGTTCTTATGAAATGAAAAGACTGCAGCAACAATTACATTATTCAATTAAATTAAATTTAACTTGATGTAGTGCTAATTCACAACATATGTCATTTTATATCATTGGACATACTAAGGGGAAGACCTTACTGATTCTGAACAGAGAACCAAACAATCCAAAGTTTTTTTTAGATTCCCTTTGAACAAACAGTGGGAAGGAACCAAACTTCATTAAAATTTTTTTTACCATAAACCTGTTTCAATTGACACAACGTGGCCTGTGTGTCTCAGTGGGTCAGAACATATACAGAACATATCCCATTTGCACCCTACAAGTCATGACCTTTTCCGCAGTGTAAGCTGATCCATTCCAACCCCATAATGTTTGAAATAGAATCCCCATCTTCCAGGCATGATATCCTGATTCTCCTAACAAGTATTCTGAATGGAGAGCAAGAGAAAGATGTGACTGGCTCTACAGGCAGCCAAAAAAGGCTCTGCAACTGTTTACTGTAATGTTCGCACCTATCCTACATTTCTGCCCTTAGATTGATTCCCTTGTCTTGATCAGCTGTATCCTCCTCTACTTCCTCTTCTTCTCCCTCATAATTCTTTTCCTCATTATTGTTCATGCTATTTCTGTGATCTCCCTCCCTCCATTAATTAATGTTCTCAAAAAGCATGGAACATCATCATGGGTATATCGCCATCTTTATGATCATCTGCCACACACTTATTGTCACTCTCATCATCAACCAACAGACAGTCTGCTTTAAAAACAGAAAGTAGACTTTCATATACCTCACTTCGTCCCCACACAAACACACACACACTATTGACTTACTCAGATTACTATTGACGGAGGAGGCATGAAGTGTGGCAGGAATGGTGTCTTGGCAAGTGGAAATTCCAGGAGGTGAATGCAGACAGGACCAGGTTGAACATGGTCAAGCAGGAGCTGAGGTTTCAGCAGGAGACAGATGGAGCAGGCAGGGATGGTCACGGAACTGAGGCGGAAGAGAACACAGGTTAGTACAATGTAAACCGAAAGCAAACAAAGGCAGAACAATGACCAGAATTGACTAACAAAGATCGTTCAACGGTCCGGCGTCATGTAGTGGCCTGAGCCAGCTATTAATGAAAAGGTATGATAACTTGCAGGTGGACCACTCCCCTCTACATGTGTGCATGTCTTCTCCAGGAAATAAGGATCATACACCCAGCTGTCCACATGATGTAAGAGGAAACATTGTTCAATTAGACTAAGCTCCATTGTTGACTTCTGATGGTCACATGCAAATTGTGGGCACTTTTGCTAGTGGACAAGGACCATTTTGACAAGTCTATGGCTATGCTGCAAGCTGTGAGGCATGCTGTGCTAACACTTTTCTATCATAGCCAGCATTACGGTTTTCAGCAATTTGTGCTATACTGTGGGATCAGACCACAAAGGGCAACCAACAGTTACCATGTGCCAGTAAGCCACCATACCCCATGCTAATGCTTAGTGTGCAGCCTCTCTTCCTGTCCCCTTCCCTACCTCTCTTGCGTTGTCCCTATTGTGTAAGTGGGAGTATTGTTTGCAGGAGAGTGCTGTGCAAGAGGCCAGGTTGGTCACTTGTTTCCCTTTACCCACCTCTGCCATAAAAGCATAGGTTAGACCTGTTATGGCCCTGGACCACTGCGCCCCTCCTCCTCTGTTATAATCTGTATTTTGTACAACTGTGTCTGTCCTGCACCTTCATTCACCCCACCTCCATTTTCTTGCCCCTCCTACAATCTCTGTAACTGAAGCTGGATTGGACCAGGCCTAGCTACTACCTCCAATCATGATGCCAGGTGGAGCTGAAAAGGCTCATTCAGGCAGCATTTGGCAGCGGTTCTTCTTCAGAAAAATTGAGCTGCCTGGTGAATTGGTATCAAAATCTGTGCTGGTGGTTAGTGTGTGTGTGTGTGTGTGTGTGTGTGTGTGTGTGTGTGTGTGTGTGTGTGTGTGTGTGTGTGTGTGTGTAGGGGTGGGGATAAAAGGCAAGCAAGTGATTTTTTAGGCTTGTGAAGAAACGTACTTAGAGTACTCATTGTTAGTTTTCATTTAGGGGCACTACTGCAGTGTATTTTGGTTGAGTTTTTCATTGTATTGATTATCTTTTTTTTCTTTGGTTTTAGTAGCACCAATTTACTTTCATCCTCTTCACTTTCTGCATTGTTGTTTTCACAAAACCAATCAAATACTCTTTGTTTGACTTGCAGCATGCCAAACCTGCATCTTGCCTGCATCTCTTATCTTAAAATTAATTTTATTGATATGAAATTGTTGAATATGGCACAATAAAATGCAAATTAATTTAACAAGTCAAAACTGTAATTGCAATCCATGCTAGAATGCACTTCCACACAATAAAAACTGTAAGAAAATGATGTTATTACAACTTTCTTATTTTTTTTTTTACTTGCAAAAGTGGAATTTTATTACATCAGTCCTCTTCAAATTGTTCATATTTACATTTTGGACTTTGCTTGAACATCATAATGATTTCTGGTGTCTGAGTACTCTTAACTGGTGGATGGCATTCTCCTTTGCGTCTCGTTATATGTGAAACTGAAGGAAGCAGTTTTTTTTTTTCAATCTGTGAAGCAAAAACGAGCATCACACTTGTTGCATGCAGCTGATGTACAGTACCAACCAAAGGTTTGGACACACCTTCTCATTTAATAATTCTTTATTTTCATGACTATTTACATTGTAGATTCTCCCTGAAGGCATCAAAACTATGAATGAACACATATGGAATTATTTAGTGAACAAAAAAGTGTGAAATAAGTTAAAACATGTTTTATATTTTAGATTACTTGCTTTGATTAGTGCTTTGCATACTTTTGGCATTCTCTGGATGAGCTTCATGAGGTAGTTATGTGTTCATTCATAGTTTTGATTCCTTCTGTGAGAATCTACAATGGAAATAGTCATGAAAATAAAGGAAAAACATTAAATGACATGTTGCATACAATTGTGGGTGCCATCCTCAACTACCTTAGCTGGTAGCTGTAGCCTTTTGGCCAGAAGCAGATGTTGTCAGGTGGTGCACAATCTTCACTGAGTGTTTTGGCCCTCAATCACAACACTTTCCAGTTGGTGGAGTCAGTGAGTGGCCAGCTCACTGCCCACGTGCTCCTGGCCTTCAGTCTTCCTCCTCTCGCTTAAGGATGGGTTATGCTTTCTGTACGACCGAGCCGTGCGGAAATGAGACGCTTGGAAATCTCCTCGAGAGACCATGTGTGACTTTATACTCCATGCGGCATCGGCTCCCAAACTGCAGGGGCAGTGTATCGCAAACACACTTCTACCTAGTCAACTCTAGTACTACTCTACTACGAGAGTAGAAGAAGTTTGCCATTGTTTACACCACTTACAGCATGGCATTTTACCGAATAGTAGCATTTCAGTAGTTAGTTTTAATTTCACGCCATCAATTCTTCATACCCCGGTTATCGCGGTGAGCTCTGTGTGATGAATCTTATAAATGTCTGTATTTCTGAACTTCTGCACCAAGGAGCTCCTGTTCTTCCGACAGTTTTCCATGTGTCTCTTGTCTGCGTAGTTAGAAAAATTCGGAGGTGCACGACACAGAAATTGTCCGCTTGAGATGGGCTGTGTAAGGGAGCATGGCTGCTGCTAAAATGACGTAATTTTTCCGCACAGAGCTATACATATGTATATATATATATATATATATATATATATATATATATATATATATATATTTATATATATATATATATATATATATATATATATATATATATATATATATATATATATATATATATATATATATATATATATATAGTATAGACACTGTATATTGGATAGATGGCACAGTTGATGAATTTACTCATGACTTAGTGATGGAGCCTTCTGTGTAAATAAGTAGCACCCATTAAAGCCCAGTGTTGCATTTTTGCAATATTGAAAGAAATCCCTCAAAATCACATGTATTATACTTTAAAAAAAATGATTTGAGTTTCGCAACCGTGGGTTTCTGAGGGTCAATTGCTCACAATGAATTTTCAATAATTCTTGTACGGCCACACCCATTTCCCACCAGAGCTCCCTCGGATCTTCTCCTATTACTGCTTTTGCATGGATACATATTTTTTAATGATAATTTTACAATTTTAGACTACTACACGCACAAAAAAATTATTATGTTTGTCCTAATATCGTTGGGTGCTAAAGTTGCATTTGATCCGTCGGCCATGTTTTTATGCCATAGCTCGCCATATTCATGAAATCTGTTAAGCACACCATAAACATGAAAAACATGCAATATGTCATAAGCTGAAAAGAAATGCCTTGGGATGTCTACTTTCTAGTAAATGGAACCGGTCTACCACTGTCAGGTCTTCCTTTGCAAAACCCTTTCAGTCACAACTTAGCACACCAGCTCAGCCTTTCCTGCTGTTTCCTGCCTGCTACTGCATCAGCTAGCTCCACTAATCTCTCCTGTCCAGACCCTGGCCCGTGTCTGTGGTTCTGTACTTAGGTTCTCAGGCAAGCCACAACATAAGTTTTGGTCAATCATGACTCTGTTGCCAGTTCACCAGTTGTCCTTCCTTGGACAACTTTTGGTAAGTTCTTACCACTGCATACCAGGAACACCCAAGATGAGGTGGGGTAGGGGTGGATGGGCTTATTCCTCCTTCTAACATGCATTTTAGACATACCATCAAGGCGTCCTGAATACTAAATGTCAGTAAATCCATTTTTAGAGTTTTGTGTAAAATTATGTCAATTTTGGCTTTTTTTTCTGCTTTTTTTCTGTTTTTCCAATGTACATCAAGGAAATAAACATGTGTATACCAAAAACATTTGTAATTGCAACAATTTCTGGGAGAAATGGTGTATTTTTTAAAAAATTCCAGGGGTGCCAATACTTTCGTCCATGACTGTATACATATACCGAATTGTGTTACCTAAATATGTAGTGGGTGACGTTAATTGATGGGACTCAGAAACACCCCCACAACTTCATCAATTGTTCCTTGTACCATTTCTGATGGATAAGTCCCAATAAGTCCGCAATGGTCGATTTAGTAGGATCGCAATCATGTGATTGTCAGCAGGCAGCTGACGTAGCGTTCATTTGTAGTCATAGTTACAGTGACGCCGTGCCGCTATCTTGCAATGATACAGAAATCTTTAACAAATCTGTGGATTCAGACTATAAGCTGCATCACTGCCAAAATCTAATGAGGTGGTCCTTGTGTCATTTCTGATCTTTCCTGAAACATTCATCCAACTCCGTTAGTCTGTTTTTGAGCATGTTGCGCACAAACGGAATAACAGACATAAAGGACAAACGTACGCCGGTCATCACATAACTCCTCTGTGTTCCTTGACAGAGTAAAATTCCATGCCCTGAACAGTTGTCATGATCAGGGAAATCAGCTATTCAACCAAAACCTAGTTGGACATTTTAGCATGAGGATTGACTCTTTTAAAAGCAGCCTCAAGGGGCTATTTGAGGATGTACAGTTTAAGGATCTTCCTCAGTGGCTTGATTTTTCAGCAATGGAGTATACAGTAGAAACCCTGCAATCATGTTCCCCTCACCCCCACCAAACAATTCAGTTTTGAAAGGTTAAGTAAAGATTCAAGTACAAGCCAACTAGATCTATATCCAACACATATACATATGGCCATGCTTGCTAAAAGAAAACATTTTTTTTGCTTTTGTCATGCTCTCCACCTTCAGCGCTGCTTAATGGCGTCCCTCTTCCCCTCCTTCCCTTTCCCTTCCTGTGGGCGTGAATGAGGTGTGTGGAATGTGTGCAGGTGCAGGGCCATTGGATAATTACCTGAGTAAGCACACCTATGGTTGGGAGTGGTCCACCTGCAACTCATCAAACCTGCTCCATAAAAGCCAGACTCAGACCACTGCACAATGCTGGACTGTTGAATAAGTTCAGTTAGTCAACGTAGGCCATTGTTCAGCTTCTATTTGCTTTCGGTTTCAGTGTACTAACCCGTCTCTCCTTCTGCCTCAGTGACCATTCCTGCCTGCTCCACCAGCCTGCTGCCTGAGCCTCAGCTCCTGCCTGCCTTATCCAACCAGGTCCCGTCTGGATCACTACTCATAATCACCACCTGGCTCCTGCACCCGCCGAAACACCACTCCTGCCACACCACATGTCTCCTCCACCTGCACTCCCTCACCTTCTCTCCATGTCAGAGTGTCAGCTAAGTTTACCCCTCTCTCATTGCATTCCTTGTATTCTGTAATGCTTTTGTAAACCTTTGAGTGTGTTGGTTAAACCTCTCTGTGTAGTTTCTCTGTGTAGGTGCGTTGTAGTGCTAATTACTGTCATGCCATCTTTGCTCTGATGCCCACGCTGGGTGGTACCAAGTCCCGGTTCTCCATTCAGTGCATATATGTAGTATGCTTTTGTAAAATTAAATCTGTCTGATTGTGTAACGTTTGTCTCTTAGTATCTGCTCAGTCTCTGGTCCTGTGGTATTTTCTGGGTCCTGTGTAATTACTCTTTCAACCAAGTATCCCTTGGGAGTAGTCTGCCCTGTTTGACCTCTCATTACGTCAGATCCCTTTTCCTTTTGCCATCCTGTGTAATCTGTTGTGAATATATTGCTAGAAATTTATCATGGCTCATAACTCCTGTCTTGGACATTTGAGTCTCTGACCCACTCAATGACAGATTTTTTTTCATAGCTCTGGTGGTTGGTTACGATGGTGACGATAACACTGGACACACCAAAGTAACTGAAGTATGTGGGTCCAACAATGGTTAGACAATCAGATTTATAAATAAGCTGACAGTTTTTTTTTTTGAGTTATTTAAGCTTTTTTTGTTTGTTTCTCAGGGTTCATCACCTTACTACTGTATCTGGAGATGAAACATTTAAAATGTGTAAATGCTGCTTGAGCTTTTGTGTTTATCAGTACATGGCATTGGTATTTTGTAATTACATGCTGATTTTTTCTGTCTAGAGCATTTTTTTTCTCATTCTTTTCTCCACAGAGAGACTTGCTGCCCTTTACACTAATTATAAATATGTTACACATGACAAAAGCACTGACCCATGATGGGCCCCAAATATAGTAACAGAAACCAAGTTTACAGAGACCACAGTCTCTTTATGGAGAGAAGTGTACTTGTATTTTATTTATATGCAACAAACCTGCAGCATACCTTGTAACAGGAACCTGTGATGTCAGTGCTGAGACATTATTGAGTGGGACAAAACAGGCTGCATATAAAAATCTAAATTACTTTTTTTTCTCTAGAAACTGAATGCATGGTTTTCATAAGCTCAGTGTTAATAACAACATGTTGACACTATCTGTATTATCAGAGGGCTTAGACAAAAAATGCAGTGAGTCAGGACTCTGTATGAAGACTGTTCTTTTTTTCTAGTACACACTCACAGTAGGCAGTCAGGAAATATTTGCTGAATTGAACAAAAAATGTATTGTATTACTATTGTTGACTCAACCTTAATGATAAAATTAAATTTATAAAATTAGGATTAGGATTAGGGCAGTGGGTTTTTGGATACAGTTCCGACATGTATTATATAAAATAATCCAAAATACAACATTCATGTGCCAACAAACAGATTGTTTTTATCATTCCAACACTCATCCAAGCCAAACGTATTATTCCAGTTCTCACGAATCATTATCCTCGCTGTGAATAGTGTACAGTACACAGTATCATTTACACAATATATATATATATATATATATATATATATATATAATCGTTAAAAACACAACAGGATCTGCAATTGTGTCATTCTTTTAAGCCCTGTTATGTGCAGGGACATGCATGTGAAGGAGTGTATATGTGTGTGGGAGTGAGCCTCGGAAGCAACTGTAGGCAGTTGACCTTGAGGAGTACCGTTCATCACAGTGGGGAAAGGGAACCAAGCAGAGACACAAAGCCTTATCGGATGAAAATACTCTTGTTGTCAGAAATAGCGGTGATGAAACTGCTGACGCTGGAGCTCCACTGTAGTTTTTCACAGCATCGGCAAATTGAGCCACTCAATGGCTCAACACTCACACTCTTCTGTCCTGATGCAGTATTTTAAAGCTGGCAACCAGTGGCTCCATGAACTTTTTGGCAGGTTCACACTGGGTGAGGCTGCTGCAAGAGGAAGACCTTGTCAAATTTAATAACACCTGCATAAAGCAGCATTACTGTAGGTATGGTGTCTAAGCACGTTCAGCACAAGATTGTTTGAGGGGATGCCCCCAAATGCAGTGCTGAGCTCAAGGTAAAGCTCCCTGATTAATGATACTACAGTACAGCAACCTCTTGTAGACTAAAGTGCAAGAACTAACGTTAAGATTTTGAACCAGTTACAGTCTCCTTTTATTATTTCTGTTCACAACTTAAAGAAAGGATAGTTGAATGAAGAAGGAAGAGAATTTAAACTATGCAGTCACCTGGGCACCAAGGAAGTTATCTTTACAGTTAATTGTCACATCATTTGTTTGTACAGTTCAGCATCATCAAATTCCCTTTGGGGAACATATATTTATTTATTGTGTATTTTTATTCGTTATTCTTATTCTTCTTGTTTCGGTTTGGAACAGGTACTCAATACATTTCGCTGTTTGTGACAAATAAAGGTCTTGAATCTTGCAAACTGTTGGGCAGCAATAAATTACTAGTCATTTCTCAGCTGGTAGATACTTTTAAACGGATTTCAAAAATAACATTTTATATGTTCAGCACAGGAATGGTTGTGAACCAATCAGTGATTGTTAGTACACGAATATTGAGTGATTCTTGCTATGTTGTTTGTAGCTGAGCTGATGTATATAAAGGTTCATCTTCAATTAATTAAATCCCTGCAGTTATCTAAAGGCAGTTGGACAAATATGCTAAGGTATCTGCAGCCTGCACTTTAAGAAGTGCCATGCCAGAGTGCAACGCCATTAAGCAGTCATGTCCACTGTGTTTGCCTTCACTAAATCACCTGAAAATGACACCAGGTTTCTGCCTGTTTATGCCAGAGACATCAAAGATACCAGAGACAGTAGATTACTGGAGCTCAATAATCTTGTGTGTCACAGCCTGCTCTCCAAATTCTACAAAGTCATATTTAAGTTATGAGGTAACTATGCGAAAAATAGCATTGTGTCTGAAATTGTCATGCCCTCCAGCTTTGCATAGCAGCAGCCTTCCCTTCAACTTCCTTTCCTTTTTCCTCCCATGGGTATAAGTAAGGTGTGTGTGAGTGGAATGTCTGCAGGTGCAGGCCATTGGATAATCACCTGAGTGAACACACATGAGGCAGGGAGGGGTCCATCTGCAACTCATCTACCTCTACCATAAAAGTCTGATTCAGACCGCTACTCAACGCAAGACCATTGTCAACTCAGTTTTTCCTTGCGCATCAGTTCCATGACTGTTCCTGCCTACTCCAGCTGTCTCCTGCCATATCTCCAGCCTGCCATTCAAATCCAACCTGGCCTTGTCCAGATTCCCTCTTGGAAATCTCCCCCGGTTCCTGCACATGCCAAAATGCTATTACTACCATGTTACATGCAGTCTTAGTTTGTGTAGTGGTTGTGTATGCTGTTAAGTGTGGGTTTGTACTGCTCTGCGTTATTGCCACGAAGGCAGTGTAGTGTTAATCTGATGATATGCTGTGTGCGTGTTTGTAGTTCGGTTCCTGTTTGCTTTCCTAGCGTGGTGATATGAAGTCCTGGTTCATTTCCTGCCTCATAAAAATAATCTGCTTTCGTAAGATTAAGTCTGTCCAGTTTATGTCGTTGTTAGTGTTCTTTGTGATTCTACAATTTCATTTCTGCAGTTTCATTTAGCAGACACTTATATCCAAAGCAACGTACCTCTGGGAGTAGATACAACACAAGCAAGGATCTAGTCAGGAAAAAAACATCCTGGCATAGAACAACTTCAGGTGTGATAATGGGACTGTGGTGTCTACAGGCAGTGCAGACGTAATAGGAATTATTTCATTATTTACTCTTTTTTTGAAGTCTGTCAAGTGGAAAGGTGTTCAGTGAAGAGCTGGGTTTTAGTCTTTTCTTAAAGACTGAGAGGGACTCTCCACATTGAGAGGAGAAGAGTCTGGCTATCGACCAGTCTTGCGGTGGTGGTTGTATCAGGCACCTTTTGTTGGCTGAGCATAATGAGCGGGAGGAAGTGTAGACCTGAATAAGAGAGAGAGTTCAGGTAGGAGGGAGCTTTTTTCATTGTAGTTTTGTATGCAAATGTCATAGTTTTTAATTTTATGCGAGCAGCAACTGGAAGCCAGTGAAGCGATCTGAACAGCAAGGTGACGTGTGCTTTTTTGGAAGGTTGAAAATCAAACGTGCTGTTGCATTCTGCATCATGTGCAGACGTTTGACTATACAGTCAGGAGTTGCAGTAGTCGATGTGTGATCGTGGGAGAGCTTATACCAGGAGTTGTGCTGCATGTTCAGACAGGAAGGATCTGATCTTCCTGATGTTGTAGAAGGCGAATCCACACGACCAAGCAACAGAGGCCACATGAACCTTGAAGGTTAGTTGGTTATCGATCATGACACCCAAGTTTCTGGTAGACTCCGTGGGTTTGAGTTGGGCTGATTCAAGCTGGATGTTGATTTCTTGCTGTATAGAGGGACTGAATGGGATGACAAGGAGCTCAGTCTTGGAGAGGTTCAGTTTAAGGTGGCATTTTTTCATCCATGTCGAGATATCTGCAAGACTTGATGAGATCTGGGCAGAGACAATGTGGTCGTCCGGGGAGAATGACAGGAAGAACTGGGTGTCATCAGCATAGCCATGGTAAGAGAAACCACGGGAGTGGATTATTGCACCAAATGAGGTTGTGTACACAGAGAAGAGGAGGGGACTGAGCACTGACCCTTGAGAAATCTTGTGGAGAGGCTGTGCAGTTCAGACACTTCTCCCCTCCAAGATACTTTGATGTATCTCCTGAGACCAAGAGCATGAGCCAATGCAAGACTGATCCTGCGATGCCAATCCAGTGAGTGTGGAGAGGAGGATTTTGTGGTCAACCATGTCAAAAGCAGTTTACACATCTAACAACAATAGAGCTGAAGATTGTCCAGCAGCTCTAGCAGAATGTAGGGATCCTGTTACCGATAGGAGTGCAGTCTCGGTGGAGTGACTGTTTAAAACCAGACTGATTCGGGTCATACAGGTTGTTTTTAGAGGAAACCAGAGATTTTGTTGAAGACAGTCCGCTCAAGTATTTTAGACAGGAACAGCAGTTCATGTGTAGTTTACCTTCCGTCTTGTAGGTGTCTCCCACGGGAGAAGTCTGTCTGGAGAAGGGTTCCATGTGAGCAGCAGTTGAACATGGGTCAGTTGGTCCTAAGGGACTTGTTACATCAGTTCCCCTTTACCACTGACTTCCTGTGTAATTTAGTGTAAGTACATTCATTGTTAAATATTCCAATGTGCTGTGTTTCTGTTGTTCTGCATTTGAGTCTCTAAAATGCTCAGTGACAGAAATAGTGTTAGATTGATGCAGTTACATTATAAAATCTCTTTCACCAAATAACTAATTACACGTTTGTTTCTCTACTTATTGTTGTAAATAGGTTTTAAAAGAACCATGAAAAACAAGCAATCTGTCTTTGAACTGCATAGATTTGATTTGGACACACAGCACAACATATCACGAGTTGGACAAGCTGTTTCTTCATTGGTAGTTGTTGCATTACTGTGATTGGCTCAGAGCTAAGTAGTGATGAGTGATTAACCAATCACATCACAATGAGAAATGTGACTGGTTAATTGAGAGCGAAACTGTTATTCAGCTCAGCCTCTGATTTATGCTCTACTTTACCCAGTTCTATTGGACTTTGTGCTGCTGAACCTACATGAAACAAAATAAGGTGTGTAGTCAATGCGGCCACAAAAATCTCTGCACTCGTCATTGAGATCTCAATCATAACATTACAGCTTACCTTCATGCCTGTGTTTTTTGAGATTAATTTTTGTCTCTATTCTATTGTAATCAAAACTATGATTAAAACTATTTGTTTGCTTTTTTTAATTTTTTTTTTATATGACAATAGAACGTCATGGTACCAGCTTCACCTTTGCCTTGTTTTCCCTTTTTTCACGGTGGGTCAGCAAATCCAAATGTATACACAGGACAGGCAGAGACTGATTTCCGAGAACAGAAATTTATTACAAAATGCAGGAAACTAAATAATACAGACAGGGAGGAATGCCGTAGGGGAAAATAACTAAACAGATGACCTAACAAATTCAAACTCAAGGATAAATGTCATGTACACTAACAAAAGGGCAGATCAATATAACTAAGTAGGGAAATGCAAACACAAGCAGGGATAACTGGCGATAGGAAAGACAGAACTGAGAACTATCTGTCCATCCATCCATTATCTAAACGCCGCTTTATCCTCATTAGGGTCGCAGAGGAGCTGGAGCCTATCCCAGCTGACTTGGGGCGAGGGCAGAACTGAGAACTGACCAAATCGATTTCAGAAAATGGGCGATACTACAAAAACCTAACAAATACTCTTAACAGCAAATGGGATACCGTAAAGAGAAGTAATATGAATAAACTATGCAGGACAAAACCGGGATACTCACTGGACAGGGGAAATCAAACTAAAAGGAACAGGCAGAGTCAGGGGCTCAGAGTCTGGCAAGGTGAGCTGGAGCTGCCGAAGGTAGCAGAGCCGGTGGCAGGAACAGGCTGGCTGCAGGAAGGATTGGTTGACAAGTGTGTCGCCAGTGCAGGGGGTTCAGGTGGCAGCAGCTTGGGGAAGCAGGCAGGAGACAGGTCAGAGGCGGACAGGGAAACCGGTGTGAATGTTTATGGTCTGGCAGAGTGTGGTGGAATGAACTGGGCTTTTCTGGGGTATAGATGATTGTGAACAGGTTAGCTGATCCTCACAGCTGTTTCTAATCTCTGTAATAATTAGGCATTCTGCGAGCAAGGCTGAGATGACAGGGATGGAGAGCGGGTAAGCCAAGCAGGAGGAAGAGAATGGAAGAAGAAGAGGGAGAGGGACAGAGAGACAGATCGGGCTAGACAGGGCTGGGGCGGGGGCTGGGGTCCTGACACCTTTGTGTCTTTGTGATTAAGTGTTGTGTGGAAGGAAATACTAGTACTTCTGTGCTTGTTCTGTCTGCTCCGAACACAAGTCTTCTCATCAGCTTTCTACTGGTCTTCTTTGCCCCTGCCTTCGCCTGGTTGTCCTTGGTGTCATATTGCACTTAATTATCATGGGGTTTACTCCGTCTCAAGATAATACCATGTGCTGCCAAACCTTCCACCTGTCTGAAAAACAGCTCACCTCCTCGTGCAACATGTGTTTAGACGTCATTGTAAACTTTTAGATATAATCTCGGACCAAGGACTTCAGTTCATTTCTCAGGTGTACAAAGCACTTTGTCAGGTAATAGGACCACTGTAGGCTTGTCCTCTGGTTTTCATTGCCAGACATGACCACCATCAGTGTGTCTCCAATCCCTCATCCCATTTAGCCTGAGTGGAATGCACTCTTCAGCCAGCTCCACTACTGGCCTCCAAAAAGCTGTTCCTCCATTTCATTACTCTTTATGAGGTGGTATTTACAACTCTGTTGTTTGTTTAAAACGGCTCAACACTGTGACAATTTATCCCGCTTTCCCCATGTCTCACCCTATTATGCCTGCCTTCTAACACTCCTCCCAGCACCATTATCATCTATGATCATTTGGGCAAAGCTGTTTAGCATTTGTTGGATGTGCGCTGCTCTGGGCAAGAGCTTCTATACTTTGTGGACTGGGAAAACTACAGCCCCAAGAAGCAGGGTTCTGCTAGCAATCATTATGCATCCTCAATTTTGTGGGGACATCCACCCAAGTCATCGTAACAAGCCTTGTGTACCCCTGGAAGTGTTTAGGGGTGGGCACTGTAATGATACCAGATTTGCCTATCCTCTTTTCTCTTTGATTGTGGTGTTAATTCCCTCCTCCTAGTGTCTCTTTTTTGTCTCAGTGAGTCTCTCTGAATGTATGTCTTTGTGGGCATGGTGCCCTGTTTCTGCTTGCTGCCTGATCATCTGCACATCTGAGGTTCATCTTCCAATCCAGCCAGCGGTCTGGCTAGCGGTGGGGATGTTAGTCCAGCTAGCATTGGTAAAAGCCCAGCTAACAGTGGAAGTGATCGAGCTGGTGGTGGTATGACTGCCACAGGCAGCAATGATGAAGACTGTAGCCCAGGGTTTACCTCAACATCACCAGCCATAAGCAGTATCAGTCGGAGATTAAGAGTTCCCAGGTATGGTCTGCTTATGACAGACTGTTCATGTTTACCTGCGGGTTGCCTGGCATGGCCATCGTCCAGTACTCTAGCAAATAGAATGTGCTGACTCCATTTGGCTCGGTACAGGGTTAGTTTGTCCCTTATTCTTGGACAGTTTAAACTCAGTAGAAGATAAAAAGTTACAAAAACAAGTACGTTGATAACAAAGACCGAGGTGTTTTTTCTCGCTTTTCCTGACTTTTAAGCAAACACACAGGACCTGCCAAACTGTGTGTCTGTACCTCAGCAGCCACGCAGAAGTGGAACACCAAGGTCGACAATTCACAGAAGGTGCAGCTAGAGCTGCTGGCCTGTGGATTGTCACTGGCAAGAGGCTGATAGAGTCAGTCATTCACCGTTGTGTCACTTGCCGCAAGCTAAGAGGGAAGCTTGAAGTCCAGAAAATGGCCAACCTCCCTCCAGAACGGCTCAGTTCTTCACCGTCATTCATATATGTGGGAATAGACGTCTTTGGTCTCTGGAGTGTGGTCACTCAACGCACTAGAGGTGGCACAGCACAGAGCAAGTGATGGGCGATACTTTTTACATGCATGAGTACCAGGGCGGTGCATATAGAAGTCATCGAGTCCATGGACTCAGCTGGATGTATCAATGCACTGTGAAGATTTTTCGCTTTAAGAGTGCCAGCAAAACAGCTGAGATCAGACAGGGGCACAAACTTTGTTGGGGCCAGTTGTGAACTGGAGATGGGACAAGACACTCCAAGCCAAAGCAGCACCCTAAAGTACCTTCATGAGACTGGTCGCACGTTGGAGTTCAACCCTCTACATGCATCTCACACGGGAGGAGTCTGGGAGCGCATGATCGACGTAACCCGGAGGATACTTGACGCCATGACGGTGCGAACCAAACATACTTACCTGACTCACGAGGTGCTCTGTACTTTGATGGTAGAGGTGTCTGCCATAATCAATGCGAGACCATTTGTTTCTGTCTCCTCCGATCCCTCTTCACCAATGCTGCTGACACCTGCTATGCTTTTGACTCAAAAACCAGGTGTACCTGCTTCCGCTGGCAGCTTCCATGAAAAGGATCTCTTCAAGTGTCAATGGAAATGAGTACAGACACTAGCAAACAAGTTCTGGAACCGATGGAGAAATGAATACCTCCATACTCTTCAACCAAGGTGCAAATGGCACACAGCATGTCGTAACCTACAAGTTGGAGACATCATGCTGCTGAAAGAGACTCAATCACCACGCAATCAGTGACCAATGGCCATGGTCACTTCCACCCTTCCGGGCAGTGATGGTGAAGTCCGCAAAATTGAAGTCAGGATGACATCACAAGACAAAACTGTCACAGCCACAGTGTAAGGTTGTGGGCAGTGGCAGTGCTCTCTCCTCCTCTGGCCCTGCTCTCTCTCTCTCCTCCAGGTGTGTGCTGCAGAGGTTGGTGGCAGGTGTGATGCATCAGGTAATCAGCGGACCGTGTGCAGGTGGAAGCCAGCTAATCAGTCACTCCGGCTCTCCCATAAAACCGGACGCCACTCGTCATATGATGCCTGACCGTCGTCGATCCTCCAGTTAGTTCGGTGAGCCGAACGTTCTGTGCCACCTTCCTACTTCTGTCAGTGATTCTGTTTTCCTTGTGTTTAGAGCTGACTTCTGCCTGCTTGTGGTTACCTGATCCTCCGAGTTCCTTCGTCGGCTACCTGGCTCACCATTCCTCTGTGGATTCCGCTCTGCCAGAAAAGATTCACCTGTCAGTTCTCCCCCTGGAAGAGAATACCTACCGTGCCACCGGTTAAGCTCCTTGCCTCGTGGGACGTCTATCCACCAGCATTCCCAAGATGCCTTGCCACACCACCACGGCATCCACACACCAGAGACAGAGGACTGCGTCATTTGGACTGGAGAGAGACATTCCCTTGTCTAAGTCAGTTAAGTCCTCTCGCCCTAGCAACATCAGACTTATCGTTTGTATAAATTCCAATTTATGTGAATTTCTTAACTTGGCTTTTTCATATTTTAGAACTTATGATGTTTTTACCTCAGTTATTTATGTCTGAGGTAGAATAGTTTAATGGTCTGGGCTTTCTGTGCAGAATCCCTGTTAGACTAGATTTTACTTAGTTTTGTATTTTCCCCTCTTTAGTTGTTTCCCTGCTCTGGTTATACTAGAGTCAGTAGTAATGTCAGCTTGTGGATAACACCAAACTCTGACCACAAACATCTATTTCAGACGTTTCGAGGTGTAAGGTTTGGTGTAGGATTCTTAAATTTACATTTCCTTCTATCAATTGTTTCTACTTTACATTAAATTAAATATTTCATCAACTAACGACAAGTAAATGTTTATAGCCTTCAAGTTTTTGGGTCTCAGTGTCATGCACCTTTAAGGCCACTGGAGATCAGTGCAAGCTGTAGGCCACTTACATATGTGCATTAAGCATTGTCCTTCTTTATAATTACATTGATGAGTCAAAAAGTTTGAAACACTTGTCTAACATGCTGTTGGTACTTTGTGTGTGACCAAAACAGCCCATCCAGGCCTGGTCCTTATTAGACCTCTGAAGGCCTCTTTTGGTATCCAACACTAAGGACTGAGCAGCCCTGTCACATCTTGTAAGTTAGAGCTAATACGCCACCAATGTTATTCACTTATGGTCATATTATTTAGACTTGTCAGTGTAGTGGAAGGTTTTATTTATTTATTTTTGTCTGATGATTAAGCCAGTGTGTTTTACTTCACAATTATTGTGTTGTGTAAATTTCATAGTTTGTAAAACTGTACCAGGATGTAATGCGTCCATGTATTTTTTTAATTTGATTAGTTTTTAATCTGAAATGCTACATCCTTTCAGCTTATATCAGCACCAAATGCTGTCACAGCACCACACACACACAACAGAATGTCCCAAAATTTTCACAAGATCCTGTCCTTATTACTCTGCCAAGGAACACGGCAGAGTAATGTGATGATTGACTTATGTTTGCCTGTCTGTCTGTTAGCAACATTACTCAAAAACAGACTAATGGATTTGGATGAAACTTTCAGAGAAGGTCAGTATGACACAAGGACCATCACATTAGATTTTGGCAGTGATGCAGTTTATAGTCTGGATCCACGGATTTGTTAAATGTTTCTGTATTGCAAGATAACAGCGTCACCGTAGCTTTGACAACAAGTGAACACTACATCAGCTGCCTGCTGACGATCTCTTGATTGTGATCTGACAACAAATCTACCACTGTGGACTTATCAGGACTTGGAAATCATATAAGGAACAACTGATTAATTGTGAGGGTGTTTCCGAATCCCATCAATTGCCGCCACCTGCGACATATTTAGGTCACACGATTCGGTAGCCGTACATAATTTACACACGTATAACACATGCCTGTGCACAGCACAAGGTATTTTTTTATTAAAAACTGAGCAGCCTTGGCCTAGTACTGCACTCGCTGAGTGCTTTTCTTGTTTGCTGTGTTATGTAACAGATAAATGTTATTCTTGCAAACTGATCCTGGTAGTGTATATTATGACGAGGCTTTAGGTTATTAGATGACTGTACCCATGCCCATGGAAGCTGTCAGAATAGTCTTGTCATTTTAATCATGTTGACTATATATATATCCTTTGAAATAAGACCAGGCATCCATGCCTTCATTATTTGTGTAGTATAATGATACTTACCTAGCATATCTGTTTGCTTTCTTGCCAGTACTAAAGCCCTCACCATTGCTGCCCACATCTAACCCTTTTTATTTGACCACTAGGCCGTGAAAAGAAAGTAATGCATGAAAAAGAGATATCACTGCAAATATTTTATAAACACCAGTCATTTTTGCTGATGAAAATAATTTATTCCGTAGACAATTCAGGATGAAAGAAAGAACAAACAAAACAAAACAACAAAAAAAAATTTAAAAACGTGGCTGTCAGGAGAAGTGTACGTAGCATGATAATGTATGTGGAGGACAAAACTTTATGCTGGGGACCAAGCAAAAACAAAAAACTTCGAAAAAAATACATTTATTTGCGATCTCCAAACTAAAAGCTGTCTTCACCCCCTGGTCGTTTCTTCAGAAGAAACACAAAAAACTTTCAAACAATTCCTTCCAACACTTAAGCAATACCAATCCATACTACTGTCTTCAGAGCAGACCACTCCCCTGCTTCACTCCCAGTATACTATATATATAGGGCAGGCCTGCCTTCCCAGTTCAAAATGGTCAATCAGGTCTGAGCTCTCGAAGGGACAGCGACTGCATGTGATCTTCTGTCGTCACTTTCTTTCAAACACAATACCTCAATTTATAGTTCTGCAATCAGTTGTCAGTTATTAAAATCAAAATGACCAGACATTTGTCCTTTTTTCTCTTCTTTTTTTCTTCAATTTCATCACACATTTTTTTTTGTCCAATCAGATTTGAAATGCCACTAACTCATTTAACATAGACAAGAGTGGCTTTTGAAGCATTCCTCCTCTTAACCCTTTGATGCGCAGTGTAGGTCAGGAGATACCCATTGTCCACTGGATTTGGATCACTTTTGATCCATGCTACACATCAAAAGGTTAAAGCTCCAGCACAATGGTTTCCACAATGGACAAATTCTGACAGATGATGGTTTTTAGAACTTACAAATCGACTTAACTCAAAAATTGGTACACTTCTGCCTGTAGCCACTGGAATTGTAAAGTTAAACAAAGTAAAGACAAACACAAAACAGTGTGAGATTTATGTCCACCATTATTCAAAAGACTTGCATGCTGTCCTACAGCTTTCCAACAGTCATGAAAACATTTTGGACATTTTCGCTCCCAAATGACACAGCTTTAATAATGAACCAGGGATACTAAAACATAAGGAAGAAAAAAAAAATAGAACAAAGGAGAATTCTGCAGAAAGGTTTCATGTTCATCACACAAACCCTTGCTTGCTAATTTCGACCTGACCAGAGATTAGACAGTACAGGTTTCAGCTATCTGCCCTATTTCAATAGATGACCTTGTAGGGTCAAATATTGCTTAATGCGGGCAATCTCATGAGTAGCACTATGGTACACGGAGCTGCTGGACCAGGAGAGATGAATGACTTTCCACAAAGAGAGGTTAACCCTTGTAGCTGTAAGAGTCCAGTAATTAGACAGAGACAGAGACCTTGTGGATATGATTGACCTTTGAAATCAAGCTACATGTGAAGACTATGGACAGAAAATACTGAGGGAGTGGTGAGGCAGAGTCTCTGTCTGCACATAGGCATGACCAAGATATCTAGAAATCACATTTATTCTTCATCCATTGAGAAGTCTACCAGTTTGTATCTTTAGTATTTTCTCCAGTCATGGTAAAGCAGCAGGTAGTGGACTAAGCTAACAATTATTCTACATTAAAAGGAATGTCACTACACAGTAGCTAACCCCAGAGAAATAGAAATGTAGCAAGCTAAGCTATAACAACATGGCAATAGCAGTTCACTACAAAAGATAACTATGTTCTATTTATTTCATTTTAACTCAATCAATTTTATGCCAAGTTTGTGCTGTTTCTGATGAACAAAATTATCAGGCAAAAGATAGGGCAAAATATGTTCAGATAAACTGTTTACTAAACAGTGAGCTGTGACTTGTGAATCATTTCAGTGACCTGACAGTAACAACTATGCCAGTCCCAGAAATAAGGGGGACACTTTAAGAGGAGAATAAGTTATCTCCTATGAAGATCATTGGGATTGCAAAGAAGCCTGTACCCTGTATGGCAACAGTAATAAGCTTATACTCCCTATAAAAATTCTGAGCAAGGACTTCATGGTTGTCAGAGTGAGGTCCTCCAATACAGGGGGTCCAGGGATCCAAAAGTCTTTTCAGCAAACTTTGAGATGAGGACTGGAAGAAAGTGGATGGTACTGGAACCAGTGGATCAGGCAGAATCTCCACTGCATCACATGTAGTTGTGAACATGGTGATCGGTTTGCCCTGTGTCCAGTCTGAAACACTGCTGAAGGTCTGCGGGGTTGCTAATTTGTTGGTCAAGCCTCTCTTCTAGTCCTTTCTGATCATTATATTGACAGCAAAAAGCATTGGCATTGCCATCATTTCTTCTTGGTTAGTTATGCACAGTAAAAACTTAAGCTGCTAATTGAACTGACCATCTTTGTTCAGTGGAACCTAAGTAAAGGGTTTAAATGTGACTTGTCATCAGTATACAACATAGACCAGCATACTTGCCCTGCTTTGAAAAGGACAGCTCTTTATCCATGATGATTGGCATCAATTTCCAAGACAAAGGGTTGGTTAAAAAAATGAAATAAAATAAAAATCTCAAGCATAAATCTTGTGAGCATCTTCTTTTGGCCACTGAAACTCCACTTACACTAGTAGTATTCATACAGCCCAGATCTCCTTTGTGTTTAGCAAAGACAGTATTATCTTTCTTCATCTACTCTTTCACCTATTTTTTATTTATTTTTTTGACAGGTGAAAGACCATGCTAGTGCAAAGCTGCAATGGCCTCTGAGAAGGTAACAAAAAGGCCACCTACAGCCTGTGCACTACCTATTGCTACTTTGGCAACATCTTTACTTCCTTCCTCAAAGCTCAACAGCTGTCCCTTTCCCCCTTGTTACCCCTTGATGTGATGTCCCCAACACCTGATATGAGTGATGTGCAGCTTCTGTGACTCACACATTAATCACAGGTACATATGCCATCCCGCTGTCAATGGTCACTAGGAAGGGGCTGCAAGATCTAAACCAGGCAACATCAGGTTTTATTTTCCCCATATAAATCTGTTCTGTTTGTCCAAAGATGATCATCAACAATATTACTCTACACTACTGGAATAATGGGAAACAGAATTTGTCCTTATATTGATACACTCTGATTAGCTATAGCTAATCCCTATAGCTAGGGTGAATACATATGCGCATGCTAATTTTCATTTTTTTATTTTAAATTCTTATATATATATATATATATATATATATATATATATATAGTTCTCATTTCACTTCAAAACTGACTATTTTGTACAGATTCAGCAAATAAAACTCAGATTTGAAAAAAAAAATTAATTAGAGGTTGTAATGTGACAACATAGGTAAAAAGCTAATGGGGGGGTGAATATTTTTGCAAGGTACTGTAAATGTCTGTCTCAAATCAAAAGACTGACATTTTTTTTATATTAAACTTACCTGAACAGTTAGTCTCTTTGTCTCTCTCTTTCTCTTTCACAAAAGTAAGTAAGTAAGTAAAATTTATTTCTTAAGCGCTTCTCACAGATAAAAATCACAAAGTGCTTTACAATTAAATACTAGAAAATAAAACAAACAATAAAATACATATGCAAGACAAGAGGAAGAAATTGTCAACCAAATGCTTTCCTGAACAGCAGTGTCTTCAAGTCCTTCTTAATAGAGTCCACAGATTCAGCAAAACGGAGAGACATTGGTAGAGCATTCCACAAAGTTGGGGCCACAAACTGAAATGATCGCTCTCCTCGAGTTTTATAGTTAGTCTTAGGAACCCCAAGCAGATTCTGTCCAGCAGAACGAAGAGCACGACCAGGGGAGTATGGAGTCAACATCTCCAATATATAATGAGGAGCCTGACCATGCAAGGCTCTGAAGGTGAGAACTAAAATCTTAAAATCAATCCTGAATTTCACAGGGAGCCAGTGTAACTCTGATAACACGGGAGTGATGTGTGATCTCTTTGAGGTTCTTGTCAAAAGTCTAGCTGCCGAGTTTTGGACTAATTGCAATTTTCCAAGGACAGTCTGATTCAGACAAGCAAAAACAGAATTACAATAGTCCAGCCGCGAAGATATAAATGCATGAATGACTGTTTCTAAGTCTTTCCTGCACAGCATTTTCCGAATTTTAGAAATGTTTCTTAGATGGTAAAAGCAATTTCTGACAACCTGTTTGCAGTGTGTTTCAAAGGACATGGCCTGGTCAAACACAACCCCCAGGTTTCTGAGGCTGGGTTTGACAGTGGGGCCAAGTGAGCCAAGATGCTGCTTAATCAGTGCAATTTTATCATCAGGAGCAAAGATAAGTGTCTCTGTCTTATTTGAATTTATCTGCAAGCAGTTTGATGCAAGCCAGTCCTTGATAGCAGATACACACTCGAGAAACAATGTCAAACGGTGAAATTCAGACTCTTTAAAAGAACAATACAACTGGATGTCATCAGCATAGAAGTGATAGGACACATGTTTAAATCTGTCAATAATATGACCAAGAGGCAAAAGGTACAGTAAAAATAAAACGGGGCCCAAAACTGACCCCTGTGCAACACCACAGGACAAATCATGAACATCTGACATTATGTTGTTTATAGAAACACAAAATGTTCTGTCACGTATGTACGAGGAAAACCATTTGAGGACAGATCCAGAAAACCCCATCTCATTCTCGAGACGACTGATCAATATACTGTGCTCCACAGTGTCGAAAGCAGAGGTTAAATCAAGAAGCACAAGTACAGTATAGCAACGAGAGTCTGCAGCCATTTTTACATCATTAGCAACTTTAACAAGAGCGGTTTCAGTGGAGTGAAGTTTTCGAAATCCAGACTGAAAAGAATCAAACAATTTGTGCTCTTCCATATAGGACGTCAATTGGCCTGCCACTACTTTTTCCAGAATTTTTGACACAAATGGAAGTTTTGAAATTGGCCTGTAGCTTTTAGGCTCTGAAGGGTCTAGGTGTGTCTTTTTCAGAGTGGGGTTTACCACAGCATGCTTAAAGTAACTGGCAATCAAGCCAGATTCAAAAGAAAGATTTATCAGTTTTACAACCCAAGGACCAACGACATCAAAGATTTTCATAAAGAATGATGTAGGAATAATGTCAGCAGGGCTTGATGATATTTTCATTTTTCCCATTAACGCTTTTACATCCTGTAGGCAGACAGGTGTGAATGAAGACCAAGAACACACTGGGGCAAACTCAAAAGAGGACAAAGTGGTCTGGGGCGTATTGATGTTGGCCCGGATATCCTCCACTTTGCTCACAAAAAACAACATAAAGTTATTGCAGTCCTCCTTGGAGTAAACAGGCACACGAGGTGCAGAGGGCGCAGCAAGACTGTCAATAGTGTCAAAAAGAACATTAGGGTTTTTCTTGTTAGAAGAAATCAGGTTAGAGAAATAAGTAGAACGAGACTGCTTTATCATTTCATTCAGCTCCAGCCTTAAATCTTTCAGGTGAAGCCTGTGCTCCTCTAAGTTTGTGGATTTCCATTTCCTCTCAACTTTACGGCATTTTCTTCTAAAACTACAAATGATGTCATTTATCCATGGACAAGGTTTTTTATATGAGCCTGAGATCGTTTTAACAGGTGCCACCATGTCCAAGACAGACAAGCAGTGTTTGTTGAAACCAGTTACAAATGATTCAACATGATCATAATCTGCAAAACAACTGGGATCAAAAGTAGCACAAAACTCACTAATTGTTGTTTCACTCAAGAAGCGTTTTTGAGAAACAACATTACAAAAATCAGGCTCTCTCTCAGAAGATAAATTAAAAGATACACAGCAGTGGTCACTGATGTGAATGTCTTCAACACAGAGCTGTTCAATGTTTAGCCCACTAGAGAACACCAGATCTAAAATGTGGCCTTTTCTATGTGTGGCTCTTGAGACGTGCTGTACAAACTTAAAAGATTCCATGAGTGCTAGCAGCTCTGTTGCAAAGGGACATGATGAGTCATCAACATGGATATTGAAATCCCCAAGGATTAACACGCGTTCTAATTTTATTATCGAAGTCATAAACTCCAGAAACTCATCCAGAAAAGAGCGTGGATAATCAGGGGGTCGATATACTAAAACAAAATAAAATGAGTAAGATTTTCCGACCTTGTACATTTGTAGCTCACAGGAGGTGAATGCAGTAGTGTCCATCAGACTGCAATGGTAAGAGTCTCGAAAGACAAGCGCCAATCCGCCTCCACGGCGCGAAACTCGAGGTGCCCCGAGCGCGAAGCAGTCCGGTGGGCAGAGTTCTTTCAGATGAACATACTCGTTTTCCTGCTGCCAGGTTTCGGTGATGCACAAGAAATCCAACTTCTCCTTGACGATGAGGTCATTTAAAGCAAAAGCCTTCTTCGTAATGGACCAAGCGTTGAGCAGGGCGATCCTGATGGGGCGGGCGCGCGGGCCCGACGCGCGCTGCCCCGGGAACTGCTCCGGTGACTCGACACTGCAATCCGTCCGGGACTGACATGCAACCGGGCACAGAACTCGCTGACGAGGTGCGGGATTAGGCGCAGGATGCATAATTTGACAAAAACAAATTATGACCCAAACACTTTAATTAGAAATGTTTGTCAAATCAAAGATCTGCTTATTATTAGATAAATAGTCAATCACTGTGCTATGTTAACACTATAAATCAGAAGATTTCCATTTAAATAACTTTCTTATATTTTTTTATTGCCATATTGTCATTTATTCAATACAGACTGTTGTGTTAAATATGATACTAAGAAAGTACTAAATATTACTTGTCATTAACAGAATCACATGAAAGTGCCCCATATATTTGCTGTGACAGAATCTCTTGGTCTTTTCGCCTGACAGCTGAGATACAGTCTTGTGCATTTTGCACATCCTACATGTTTCATGTTGTCACATCCCCACAGTGCAGTATGAAATGTATGATCAAAACTCACCAAATTAAACTGTGGAAATATTTAGTGCTCTAAACCAGCCTTTTAAGGTTGTGGGCTATTAGACAAAGACAAAGGCAGGGTCAAATCTTGTTTCCTAAATTTGTCCATTGGTCAGCACTTCTCTCTGTATTTGTTTTATACACTTTGGAGGCCAAAGATTCCAAGAACAAATCTTGCGTCTGCATGAAACAATTTTTGTCATTTTTGTCATTACATGAAAGACTAAAACGTGATTACCTGCAGCCTTGTTTATGCATAATAAATGCAGCCATCCATCCTCAACAAAATGTCAAAACTTTGTTTGAAGCAGTTCCAATGTGCATTCCTGGACTATAAATAAATAGTATCTATTTGTGCTCATATTTCACTCTACAGTGTGATGCACACAGGTAGCTGCATATGTGTATGTTTGATACATGTCTGTCAGTAAAATAGATTTTCCACCCTGTGCCTGGCCTTGATCCCATGTGATGGGCTAAGTTTTCAAAGAGCGACAACCTTGTTAAAACACACCACAGGGGCTTGAAAGGAATAAATAAAGTTGGCGGAAAAAGGGAGAGGAGTGTGGAGGGAAAAATCAACACACTGACACATGGTTTGTCTAACAATGTACCGCCTGCCGGGGTTTTAAAAGATTAAAATGTCTGAGGTTCATTTTTTTTTTGTTCCTCCTCATTAGGACATGTCTTGTGTGAGTTCTCATTGTCAAGAGCGTTTGATACTGTTACATTTTGTTCCCGTTGATAGCAATTTGCATTTTTCTTTGTTGAAACATCTTGTTCCATGTGTCACTACAAAGGATTGATTCTTTTTTTTCCGACATCCTTTTTCTATTGCACTTTTCTTCCTCTTATACTGCCAAACCCAAGTTCCTTTTCTGCTGGATTTCAGGCTAATGTGTGTACCACTCTGTGTCCCCACTGTTCAGCAAAGGGAACTAAAAGAAGACATGCACCACGCGGCTGCACTTACATCTCTCAGTAAAGAACACATGAGGTGCAGTCAGGCTGCATCCTTCACCGAAGACCAAAGGATGCTATACCTGGTGTTGGTGTATGAAGGTGAGGTAGAATAAAATACTCAGTGGAAATAAAATCTCATCTTTAAAAGTGTTAATATGGTCTCCAATTGGAACATCATTAGAAGCGCACAACACTCAAGATGAAAGGAATGAAAGGAGAGGCAAGAGGAGACCTGAACACAGGCTAAGAAAAAAAATTGAACCATTCTTACTGATTCCAACACATTGCAAACATGCTGCTGCTGTGATGGCTCACAGTAATTCTTAGGCGACGCCGGCCTAGTTTATAGAGCAACATAAACTTCTTCACAATAGCTATAAACGGCATGTAGTGGAAGAGTTATGCCTTTGAAAATTTGGCTCGATATGTGACAATCAGAGAAAAAAGCCAATCATCCTTCAGGCAGGGGCACCAGAGCTTGTTCTTGTACTCACTATACTTTTGTGGTGTTCTCCAAATGTGTTCATCTGTTCAGATTAATATAGTGATCAAGAGAAGGCTTAATGTCTTCAGTGGAAACTGGTATGACTTTCATCCTTGTAGTACCTTTGATTAAAAACTTATTAAGCAGCAAAGGGACCCTGGCACACTGTAACGATTTGCACCAACTGCAGAATGATGTGCTCACCATGAAGAGGCTGCATTTAACGTGAATTTTTCAGTGGATTTTAGTGTTAAGTTTTTTTTCTTTTAATTGTCACTGCTTCATTGCTGTAGAAACAGCAAAGAAATGTAACTGTTCCTGTATGTCAGTTGTGTAATAACAAAAGTATTTCAAGTGTGTATGTATTTATCAGTGAATTGCTTATAATTTCACAATATAAATCAATCTAATAATCTGCAGCTCAATGATCAGAAACTTTATTTCAGCAACCTTTTTTTTTCTTTCCAAGCAACATACAGATGCATCCATATTGAAATACATGGAATGAGTGACTGATAAGCAAAGAAAAGCCACCACACTTTGAAGGAGACTTTTCTTTGTAATGCAGATATCACAGTCTGGCTGTTTAATGGCAGCATAAAAAAAAAAAAAAAAAAAAAAAAAAAAAGGCACCATGTGGGAAATTTTAAAGCATACCCATGACCTAGTGCTGGCTGAAAGTGAACAGGGAAATGTTGTGATACATACAGTTTGCAATGGAAGTGAGTACATCCCTGTGAAAAGTGTCAGATAATTCAAAATTGCATCACCGCTTAATAACTGACTTATTTCTTTGTTAAGTAGACTATTCCCACTTTAGAGAACTGTGTCTAAACGCCATTCCATTCTAAAATGCATTTTCAGTTTACCTTTTGAAGGAAATGCGTATCACAGATGTATTTCTAATATGTGGCCCATATCTTTTACTGTTTCACTGTCACTCTTTTTTAGCCAACCAATCATATATTAGAAGGTCTTGTCAACCTAGTGACCAACAAAACAGAGGAGAAGCTTGAAGCATGTAGTGAAAGTCTCTATTTTAACCCCAACCATGACATTTTTCTCTCCCTAAAGTAATGCCAAACATTCACCAAGCCAACATGTAAAAGTGTGTAACAAAACCTGGTATTTTCTTAAACCTAACTGCATAGATTTTATTTTTTTTTTGTAGTTTTAATAGATTTTTGAGGCCTCCACCTAACCAGGAAGTGTGTGAAAAGTGAAAATAAAAACGACAAAAAACAAAACTTACTTCTTAGACTGATGATCTCTCCTCCCTCGCAGGATGCACACCCTGGTTATCTGAGTGAAAGCATTTCCACTGGATAATGCCACCTAGTATTCCAAACTTCGACTTCATCCCTCTTTCAAAATGGCTGCCTCACCATATCACAGCTTACACTTTCAAAACAAATTGATGCTCCTTTCAAAATGTATTTGAGAATGCAATTTTGTTGTATAGGAACGTGATTTTACTGAGACAAGGTTGCTCATGAACAATCACTATAAATACCCTAAAAAGCCTTTATTGAAATCCCTGCTCCAAAGTAGAGATTCAGTATAAGAAAATGAAAACAGCTGTGATGGCTGAAACACAATAAAATGAGTACACCTCGGATTACCAACTAGCCTAATTGCATGAACATAATTATAAAATGACCTGAATATCAAAATTCTCTCCGGCTTGAACCTATGGGCTGTGCCTATCTATCTTTATAATTGCCTGGATAATCTGACTGTGAGACTTTAAAAAGATGGAATGGAGATATAGAATGAGCCTATGTGCTACTAATAAGAGCCACATTAGTCACTACTTCCACAGTCTAGCGCTGTAAAACAGACTTGACACAGGGGTTATTAATGGAAATGTGAGATTCTGTGCAAGATCAGACAGTGCAAAGGACATTGTATAACATGAATCTATAGATGGATACAATGATGAAATAATAATGAAAATAAAAATAATAAAAGTATAAAGCACAGAAATGCTTTCTTACTCTGCAGCATAAAACTGCAAGATGAAATCTGAAGAACAATAATTTTATTTTATTTTTTTAAAGCCCGACATTGGAAGCACATTATTCTCCCAGATACATTTGTTTAGCTCAGAAATGGTCCAGTATGTTTAGTGTGAACCTGGCAAGGATGACCACAGTGAATGCATTGTCTTAATATTTCAGGACAGAGATGGTCATGATATGGTGACTGAGTCGAGGTAACCTCTAGATATTTCTCATAGCAAGATGGGGCTATGGAATGTCTTGGGATGGCACATAAAACCGAAAAACTATAACTGAATTTCAGTTTTTATGTTGTCGTTCTTTTACAGAGGCTACATTGAAAATGTTGTCAGTGTGAGAGTTAAGAACTCAAATATTATATTCCTTACTGTTACCAGTGGTGCAGTGCAGAATATTGATCTCTGCCAGGGTTTTCTGGAGTGAGGTCATGATTGTGGACAGGTGAACTGGCCTCCTGCACAGATGTCTTCATCCCTGCTGATTAAATAGCCACTCAAGCACAAATATATACTCACATCTGACCACGCCCACAGACCGGGAAGGAATGTAAGGGAGACCGCCAGCAAAGCAGAGACGGAGGCAGGAGGCTCGACACCTCTTTTGCCATCTGTGGTTGCTTTCAAAGTCTACTTCACCATAGAAAACAACACGATCACCCTGGTAATCAACCACACTGAAAATTTCAAGTTTCGGTTTGTTCTGTGCAGTAGGACAGCCCTGCTAGTTTTTTCTTCAGCCACCTATGACAAATGACAGTGTACACCTCCCTGCATGCTTCCACCAAAAAAAATTCTCCCCATCAAAATTGTGAAGAAATACTATTGCTGCAGTGTCCACTTAGTTCTGCCTAGGACACTTGTGACTGGCGGAAAGAAAGGCCAGTCTGCAGAATTATGAGGTGCAGCAGGCCATTCCATCTTGCAAAACCTAATTGTGGTGCTCACACGTTATCAGTGAGTATCAGAATTGTCCCACACAAGACACAAAATATGAGTGAAAGTTCTCTTGAGGTCTTGTGATTCCACCTCCCGTCCAGTCTCCTACTGTGCATTTTGTGTCTCTTTCGAAGTGATAGTTGTATCTTTCAGGCAAAAAGGCTGGCCAGGAAGTTTAGTCTGTTGTGGCAGAAAGGTTTATTAAGGCATTTTGCAAAGTTTTTAATACACAAATGCTGACAGCAAGTCATATCAACTGTTTGCACAGGTTTGGGAAACATTACACAAAATTTGTACAGTAAGCAAGCACTGGCAAATCTACACTAATCGGGGACAAGTGGTAGATGTTGCGTCACATAATGGGACTTCTATCCTCTGGATGAAAAACATACTGTAACATCCACAGTGTTTGGTGGAGACCATCCACATTGACACTTGTGTTTGAACAGCTTGGTATAAAGTAGAATATTCTCGGTCGTCACGGTATTTGTCTCTTTGCCTACAGCAGATCAAAGGCAAAGTACATCCAACTATAGAGAAGAACGTGATAATTCAGGGAATCCAGAAAAAAATAACGACAAAGGTCACCCGCTGTGTATCTTGGTGTTTATGTTTCTTCTGTCTCATGTGCCCATGTGGTTTATGTATAGATGCACATAGCAAACACCCCCACAGACAAATCTGAAATGTTTTTGAGCTGTGATGTTGGATATTATGGCTTTAAATTTACAGCTGAGCTGGAAGATAAGACCAGTGTTTTTATCGGAATCCCCTGGCTAATTCCACGAGTGTATACTGTAGGATTAAGAGACTCAAATTAGAGATTAGAAGATGAATGCAGAGAAAGAAGAGACAAAGCAGCAAATCAAATGTCACCCCATTGTGTTAACACAACTGGCTCAATCTCTTCCTACAAGATCCCAGAGAGCCCTTTGGCGGCTTAGTAAAAGTAATTCAGAAAGAAATCAAAAATAGTTACGCTCCACTTATCTCATGGACAATCTTGCTAATGGCAAGCCTGACATTGGCTGAAGTTGTTTTTTCTCTACCCTGCTGAGACAGAAGTATCACGTCCCTCTAAACACTCGGCTGTGCCATGTCCCTGACACATACAAGCATAATTATTCAGAACCTCTAGCCAAGATGATAGATCACTGTGTGAATCTGTATCTCTTCATCTTTCATGGCTCATTCACATGTTTTAATATTGAGTCTTAATTACCAGAATTGTTTGCAGTGGTCAAGTGAGCAATTTAATGAACGCACTGATGGGTTAACAACTAATTGTGCATGTTTAGTGGACTATAAGGACAAGAGTTCCATCACCTTGAAAGCTCGGCAGTGCTTTTAACAACACACAGAGGTGAAACTGCCACTAATCTCAATGCTCTGATCAGAAAGTATCTTTGTGAGAAGACTAGTAGGGAGTACTCGAGAGTTTATTCAGCCCAGTGATGCATTGAGCTAATTAGCAAGAGTATTTTAGAGGAAAGACATTGCTGGGGAATTCTCATCATCACTCATGTCTCTGTCTCTGTAGTTAAATGAAGTGTTATCTTTCATGTAGGCGCAGGGAAGAAAGGAGCAGGTCGGGGGGTGGGTTTGTCAGCCAGCGTTCAGGACACTCATTATCTCTCCAAAGTGATGGTCATGTTTGAAAATGACTGAATTTTTAATGCCTCCCTCCCACACTTGGGTTGAAAGAACTGCCGCATTGGCAATAGATCTCAATCCAATTTACTGTCACTGATGCTAGTTTCTCTGACACTCTTTCCCTTACTCTCTCCCTCCTCCATCCTTCCATCCTCCCTTGCTTCCTTCATCCTTCTCCTAGAAGCAGCCCTATTCATCCTCCTGTCTACTGACCATAGTAATTTATGCACTGATGGTGGGGTATTCATGACAGTGCCAAAACAATTATGCCGATAGCTCCAGCAGCCATGTTTAAAAGGGTTTTTAGCGTTCCAGATCTGGTGGTGCCTGGCAGGAGGGAGCCAGAGACAGGGCCTAAATCGGGTGAAGGAGAAACAGTTTGAGCATGCTGAAGATTTTCTGATGATCCATGCACAATGTGGACAGCCAAGGGATGGAATTGAATTGCAGCCATGTGGCTCTAAACACATGAAGTGCTGCTATTATAGACTCTCCGCCTGGCACAGCCAAGGGAGAAGGCTGTGGAGGTCAAGCAGGGATCATTAAACTTAGCTGCTGCTGCTTATCTGTCCAGAATGGGGCCAAGAAGAAGAGACTTGAGGGGAAGAAAATTAAAAAAAAGAAAGACATGAATAAACAATACTTGAGAGCACACACACACACACACACACACACACACACACACACACACACACACACACACACACACACACACACACACACACACACATATATATATAATTAGTTTTTTTTAAAATGATTCTGTTGATTCTGTCATCTGTCAATTTGAAAACAATGTTGGATTTTCATTCCTTGATTTTCTGTAAATTTTATTCATTATTACTTTTGCCCATCTCAACTTATCTCAGTGACCATCATGAGCTTTTCTTTCTTTGACGGGTACCAACAATTTTGTCCATGTGTCTTTGATCCAAGACAAGTAGCACTGTGGTATCGTACCTTGTATCTCATACCTAATTAATTTAACCACGGAATGATTTGTGTAAATTTGAGATCAGCATTGGCATGCCTAAGTTGATGGAATATATATATATATATATATATATATATATATATATATATATATATATATATATATATATATATATATATATATATATATATATATATATATATATATATATATATTGTTTGTTTGTTTGTCGTTTCTAAATGTTTTCATTTGGAGACCACTTTCACCTATGTAATTTACATTACAGGTATATTACAAATCTACATTTCATACACACTTAGAGGTTATACTGTCATATGAACATTCAGCAAAGACAAGGTATGACTATTAAATGAGGTATTAAAAGAGTCATTTGAATGTTAAAGCCCCTCCCAATCACCTAGACTCTCTCTTCCCAGCATGTTGACCCCTCTGTGCTCTGAGATTATTAAACATGTACTCATACCTCCAACAGTTCAGCTGTGGTTTTTAGATTTCAGGAGGCTGATACCAGGTCTTTGAGATGGAGGCCTTTGATTTGTTAAAGGAATCAGACACATGGTCATAGGCCCCGAGAAAGCCACATCTGGGGAAACAGTCACCCACCACCTACTGCTGCTGTAACCCGTGATCACACAGCCAGCAGGCCTAGAGCTTTCCAGATAATGGGTGAGCAGCTTCCCTTAGTGTGTGCGTTTGTGTATAGAGCTGGCTTGTTATTTCGCAAAGAAGGTTTTGATCATGAAGAGCATGCGGGAGGCCTGTCACTATACAGGAGAACACACACTTTGTCTGTGTCCAATCACAGCACAGAGTAGAAGCAGAAGAGTAGGGCCGCCTTTCACCACCCACACTCACAGCATAGATAGACAGTAAAATAAAAGCCGCATTTTGACAATCTCTCTTGTGTGTCTCCATTGTGTTGGTGTATTTTTTTTGGGTGCAATAAAGAGAAGGTAAGTAATGTAATTATATTGTAATTATTTTTACATAAGATGAATAGTATGTAGGTTCATGATTAATTCATATAATTGCCAGCCATCTAGATCAAGATTTGAGTTTCATAAGATATTTGATTTTACTATCATAATCATCTATGACTCTCAGTCAACTCTAAGACCAAGAACAAACTGTAAGCTGTATGAGAAGTCTTTAAAGTGATGAATGAAGGTAAAATATGTTGATCTACATCCATGATAACGTAACAAAGTCCATCTGCTGAAGATTATATGATCCCATTGAAAGTCTGAAAAAAGGTAAGTTGTTTTTTATCAACAGTTAAGAGCTCCCACCGTAATATACATACACCTAAACATTATGACCAGTCACACATGAAATGAATAAGAGTGATTACTTTGTTACAACAGCACATGTCAGAGTCTGAAATAAATTAGACAAAGAGCAGTTCTAGTCGTCAACATGTTAGAGACATGACAAGGTCAAATGGTTATGGCCAGACAAATGGGTAGGAGCATCTCAGAAATGGCAAAGCATGTGGGCTCTTCTTGGTTAGTGGAGGTGAGTACCATCAGTGGTCTGAGGGAAACAACCTGAACCTGCAACAGGGTGTTGAATGATTTATTGAACAAGTTGAATCCACAACTTTTAGGAGTTAGAATCTCCTGATAACATCTTAGCAGGAGATCCTCCAAATACAACAGGACACCTTCAGACTGCACAGCAGTTTTGAAAGCATGTCGAGAGTCAAGTATATTAACAAATTAAACACTCATAAGTTTGTTACCTTTCTAAGGCCTTGTTCCTGTCAGTGGATTCAATTTTTGATTATGTGAGGGTAATACCTGGCAGGAACTTGGATCCATGATTGTGATGAACAATGTGGGATCTAAGAATGTGCAGTCTTGGAGGTAATTATCCTACTTATACTATGATCACTTGCAACAACATGCCACACACCATCAACCTAAAAATATCAATTGTTTATTTTCACACAAAGCTTTACAAATGTTACATATATAGCTAAATGTAATTTTACTTAATGGAGATAAAATATTTAGCCGAGGTTCAGGAGCAGGACCACACTTTAATCACTCCCCTTCCTGTACATTGCTCTTCCCACTTGTTTGTTCTTATCTCTCATGCACAGAGCAACACATCACCACTCAGGCACACTAGCAGTCTGAAAGTTTTAGAAAACTATTACTTACCATGGACCACTCGTCCATTAGCTCTGCGATGAGGAAACATTGACCCTGGCTCCAGATCTCCTCCACACCGATCAGCCTAACCCTCAATCAGAATTCTTCTCTCCGTTCTTCAAGTGTATCAGACCCCCTCATCCAATCCCAGGTTCAACCAGAGAGGCTCTTCCCAGGGAAGACCAAAACATAGTTACTCCCTCCTCAACTTCCACTCACTCATCATCGGGTTGCCAGTTCCTCTCTTTCACCCCCCTTCACCAGCAACTTCTCTCTCTCTCTCTCTTTCTCTCTCTCAAAAGAAAGAGCTCTACAGACATGCTCCTTCTGCCGATTTGGAGGGTTCTTGGTCAACAATGCTTTCCATGCCATAGCCTCCTGAGGTGTCGCAATTCCTTCACGCACCTCTTATCTCGTCGTGTCTTACGTGGTGGTCAGGCTCCAATCTGTCCTTTCTCCATATCGAACACTTCCCAATGCAATTGCATTATTATCACTGACCCCCTTCACTCCATAATAGATTCTATTCATCTTTCCATCATTCACTGTAGCAATATTATCCAGCTCCATCTCATATTGCTCGCATCCATCTGGTGCTCAAACTTTCCACAATTCCCCTGCAGGATAAGTTATTAATAATGATCATTTTCTGCTGACATTTGTCCTCCTATCCAAAGGCATCAACACGTTCCAACATGTTATGTCCTTACGTCTAGCTGGCGCTCTAGAAGCAATGCTTTTGTTGGCCTTCCTTTGTTCTGGCAACACACAGAGTCCATTGCAATGTCAACCAACCAGTCAAGTTTGATCTGCATCATTTTACCGCACATCTTGTATTGACCCTCCTCCATCTCCGTCTGTTCAATTAAGTGAAGCCAAACCAATCAAGCAGGTAATCCATGCGCATCATGTTCAAACTAGATTCACACCTAAACCTTTACAAATCTCTAGTACATCATATACAAACCAGAAAATATCAGGACACTTCGCTTTCCGACCCTCAGTTCAGTACAGAGACTGGTCAAGTCGCAGCCTTTATCACGATGCCTCTTCCACTTCAACCAAGTCCTAATGACATCTAGACTCCTAGCATGTTCTTTGGCCTTTCCTTCTGTATTGATGCAGCTTTAAGCAAAGGGTTTCTGCACCACCTATTCTAGGCCATGGGGCTCAAGTGTATCCGCTTCTCATTCGTTCCATCCCTCAAGACCTACTCCCTATGCCCACTCCTTGTTTCATTCTTATGAGAAGCTTTTTGGAGGTCCACTAACCTGAGCTGCTGCTAATCCCTGACTGAGCATTTCCCCTCACCACATCAGCTCAACTCAGTCATCGTCAACATAATGCTCATCTACATCCAATAAACAATGAAGCTTCAAATTGGTTATGTGGTCCTTGACTAGTGAATCATAAAATGTAACCCCTCAGCAGCAACATTGTTTTGGCAGCAGGAACTGAAGAGTTTTCTAAGACAATGCAATAGAAGGTCAAAAGTCTGGGCCAAGAATTTTAGAATCTAGACAGGTTCTTAAACTGAGAACAAGAAATTTCATGTAGTAGTGGTTCTACAAAATATTATTAAAACTTTGTTCGTCAAATTCAGGCTGCCAGCTTTAAAATGGCTTCTGAAGTCCACTTACTTCTTCCTATTTGGTTTTGGACCTCTAGACTTGCTCAAATACGACAAACATATATGATAAAATTTGCATGATTCTCACTAAGTAGATATGAATCCTTTTATTTGGTGATGATGTTTTACAAAAATATGGTCATAACATGATGAGAATTAAGTTATTGAGTTATTACTCAATAATAATATTGCATAATGACATTTCTTTTCCTTACATTAAGAGACCCTAAGACTGTGTGCACTAACATTACTTTAAAAAAAAAAAATCAATACTTTATCGTCAAAATCATAATTTCAAGTTACCCATATGCTCATATCATTTCCTTATATTCATGAGTGATTTAAACTAGACAAAATATCATATTTCATAGGCTTATGTCAAATCATTCATTCATTCAAGGCAGCAATCAGATTGCTGTATGAAATTCATGTAGCAGGAGTAAAAGTAGAAATGTAAGTTAAAATTCTATAAAGTAGTGTGGATGTATGCAGTTAGTTAAATGTGCTGGTGAAACGTACAAGCCACTTTACTATTTCTATACTTTCATTTTAGCAAGCTGTGATTCAAGCTAAGAAAAAGCAAACAAAAAAGAACTGCTTCATTCCATGACTGTTCACTTTCGTTTGACACTTTTAGAATACTTTACATCACTGGCAGAATATGTTTTCTCATAACTTTAATGGAGTCTGACAGAGTGTCTGTACTGATTATGGAGAAACTCTGAGCGTCTTATTTTCTTACTGTACTGTATGTGAAGATGCAGAGCTGCCTCTACTGGGTTTCCATGACCTGTGACCTTTATACATTATAGCTGACTGGATTACTGTATGCCCATCAGGCATAATAAATGAATGTAATTAGTCAAAAGAAAATATCATACATTTGACATGCCATAGAGTCTGTCCATTCCTGTGCTGGTGCAGTACGATCACACAGAAATATGATGTATTGTATATTTAGTAACATACTGTTGACTGTAACAATATATTTGAAACTATAATAAATTCTGCAAAGAAATAAAATAAAATAAACACAAAACAAAACAGCAACTCTACTACTGCCCATGTTCTGTATAATGTGTGCATCCCAAACTGATCCAGAGTGTTGCAGCTCAGAGGATGTCAGGCAGAATACAATCTGTTCTGATGCTTTAAGAAGCTTCACAGACATCCTTATGTGGTGTGTGAGCAGACAGGATCTTAGATATAATTGAATGATCATTATGTGTAATGAATGTAAGGGGATGAAAGCCAACTACTTATACAGCACTTTCCACCACCACAGCTACAAGAAAAAATATAAAAATCAAGAATGTCAGGGATCGGCCAAGACAGAGAAAGCAAATATATATATAAAAACAAACAACATAGGTTTGTGAAATGCCATTTAATAGAAGTGGGTTTTAAATGTGGCACTATAGCTGACTTTATTGTTCCACAGTTAAAAGTGTTGTTTATTGCTTGTTTTGTGTGTTGTGTGGAATTTATGACATTGGCTTGGTTTTCAGATCTGAGCTGTCTAAATGCAGAATAAGAAATTAAAAGTGAATTGAGTCAGTGTAATTTTGTAATTTAGCCAGGGAAAAATATATAAACATTATCTATCAAATAAGTGGATTGTCACGGAATAGGGAAATTCTGAACCCAAAGTGAGAAGCAACACAGAGCAGGCAGCAGGCAGGCCGAACTTAACCAGGATTTATTCACAATAAACAAAATACAAAAGCTAAAATGCCAACACTGGCCAGAAACTCACACACGGTGAAGTCCACGTCCTCTCTCCTGAGGACGGCTGAAGGAAAAATCAGGCTGCTCAGTGGCTCGATGTCGCTCCGTAATCCTAGGCGACAGAGGCTGAATGATCCGATGCTGCTTTCCATGCAGTGTCGGTCTTTATAGGGAGTCGAGATGAGACGAGTTGCAGGTCTGCTGCTGCAGCTCATCTAATCATGCAGCACACCTGCAGCGGCTGTGACAGGATTGATTGCTCTTCTGCATTGCATTGTGTGTGGATAATTAGAATGAGAACTTTATTATTTACTACTACTTATTATTATTATTATTATTATTATTATTTGGCTTAATTTGTAATGACTTTATCAAAACACTAAACCTTCTTGTAGGTTTTTCTACCAAGAGCATAGTTTGTTGTCTGCTTCTGTTGGAATATTGTTTCCATTTCAGACAAATGCATACTAGGTCAACCTTTGTTCATAACACATTTATCATAAAAGTAATGCATAATAAATGGTGTTTATTTCACCCAAGATTACGTTTCTTGAAAACATCAAAGAGTAATTGTCTTCATTCTTAATTATTTATTTGGATCCTCAGTAGTTTCCACAAAGTGCACCTTCTTGGGGTCCTCATAAAAGCTACAACAGAAAAATACAGCATAAAACAAAACACACAAACAACAACAGCCAAAAAAAGAAACTATTCAAAATTACACAATATGAATAAAACAAGAGGGGCCAAAACAAGTTAAATACATAGATCCCCATATGAGGATAGAAGCAATAGAACCATACAAGGTAATAAAAGTCAGTATTTTACAAAAAAATGGCAGCAAAAATAAAACCCAAACTAAAAAGGTTAACAGCAGTAACTACATGAGATTCACCCTGTTTTGTCTCATTGATGTTTTTAGAGAAAATCCACTTTTGATATGTCACATGTTTATATTCTAGGGAACAAGAAGCACCATGAAGAATTGTTCTCAGATGACCACTAGATAAGCACTGCTCATTTTACATACCAATAACAAACAAGAAAAACACTCAGAGAGTGCAGTACCAAGGCTGCTCAGTCTTTATATCATTTCCGATGACATCTTTAATAAAAAATGACCTTGCGCTGAGCACAGGCGTCTGTTATGCATGTGTACATTATGTACACATAGCGAATCACACTATCTAAATATGTAGTTGAATTGATAGGACTTAGCCCCATAATTCAATCAATTGTTCCTTGTGTCATTTCTGACGGATAAGTCCCGACAAGTCTGCAGTGGTTGATTGTAGTAGAATCACAATCATGTGATCGTCAGCAGGCAGCTGATGTAGTGTTCGCTTGTTGTCATGGTTACAGTGACGCCGTGCCGCTATCTCACAATGATACAGAAAGGTTTAACAAATCCGTGGATCCAGACTATAAGCCAAAATCGAATCAGTTGGTCCTTTTTCTTTTCTTTTCTGACCTTCCCTGAAAATTTCATCCAAATCCGTCATTCCGTTTTTGAGTAATGTTGCGCACAGTAAGATAGACGTACGCCGATCATCACATAACTCCGCCGCATTCCTTGGTGAAGTAAGAATAGCGCACAGTAGTTTCTCACAAAAGTAGTGTGGTGTATTAGCAATAATAATAGTAATAACAATAACCATAATTTTGCATCCACAGTCGTCCATGAAAATCATTTAAGTCTCTCAAGCATTTGCACAGAAATAACAATGAAGAAAAAAACCTGGCTGCTCAGTTCTGTACATTTTTTATTCTTTATCTTTGAAAGTAGAGCTTTCTGTTGGGCCATTTCTGGACAACAACAACAGGCAAGCTTTTTGTTCAACTTCAGGCTGATAATTCACAAATTCAAACATGTCCCCTGAGATGCCCTCGTCATTTCTATAGCATCAGGACTGGCACAAATCCAGTTCCACACAGCACATACTTTAATGAGGGAAAAAATCTGGCCTGGGACTTTAATTAAACATTACAAGCTTGAGTGGGACAACAAACGCTTTTAACTGAAATGAAAGTGATGAAATGCATAGCATTGCTGATGTCCATAAGCACAGCAGCTGGTTTATAACATGGACTTACGGTAAGGAATTTGTAGGCTTTTCACTTCTATTGTTATTTAGATGTACTGTACAATATACTGTAACCAACTACAGTGTTGTTTTTTTTGTTTGTTATTCATTTTAATCTCCAAGTTATTTCCTGATATCTTGTTTTAATGAAACTACTGACTGAATGCATACGTCATTTTCTGTTACTTTTCAAATTAAAAAAAAAAACAAAACTACATGAAGTTCATGTATATATGGGTTTACTGTTACTTGGTCATCATCCTTGTACTTACTTTGAATATCAATCACTGGCTCCGTGTTTGTAACATAGTTATCCCTGCCCATTACATTAAGACAACTGCATCTTTCCATGATGCCCTGGAACCATGTTTTGTAGTTTACCATGTATTCATTAACATCCTGCCAAATTGCCATCATAGTCTATGTCAAATTAGATGCTAGTGGTTCCTGTTTTTGAACAATACTTTAAATATAAGTACATAGATTACTTTGATACCGAAGAAAACCTGAAGAATGTCAAGTGAGTTCTGGAGACAAAATGGGTGTTTTTGTTGTCATTTCAATGTATTCAATTCAATTCAATTCAATTCAATTCAATTCAATTCAATTCAATTCAATTCAATTCAATTCAATTCAATTCAATTCAATTCAATTTTATTTATATAGTGCCAATTACAGTCAAATTTTCTCAAGACACTTTACAGAACCCATATGCCTGACCCCCAGCGCAAGCCAAAAGGCGACGGTGGCAAGGAAAACACCCTTTTAACAGGTAAAAAAACCTCGAACAGAGCTCTTTATGTGGGGGGACCCATCTGCCTGCTGGCCGGGCTGGTTGAGAGGGACAGAAGAGGTAGAGAGGTAGAGGGGTGTAGATAGAGGATATGTATTTAACATCAGAGAAATTATCCTCAAGATAATGTTTGTTGATTCTTTGTCCCTCCGTGGAGCACTGTGGGTTGATCATTATCACTGCTGAACAGGAGCATCGGACACAGATGCTCTGCCCTGTCGTCAGGCTATAACCGTTTGGCCCTTGTCAAATTCACTCAGGTCTCTGCACCTTTTTTTTTTTTTTTTTTCACTTGCAGTAAATTGTCTACAATATTCCTTTACTGTCTGATATATCCCAGACATGGACGTACATGTTGTCACAATATAATTATTGTTATTCACATTATATGTGTAGCCATCATGTCTTGTCTGATCAGTGTGCACACTGTACACAGTGTTGTCAGAGGGAAAGTGAGGATGCGTTCAAAAACAATGACATGAATTCATTTTATCTATCATTTAATTTTCAGACAGAATGAACGATGGACTGATCAGATGCCATATATATATATATGTGTGTTGTGTGTGTGTGTGTGTGTGTGTGTGTGTGTGTGTGTGTTAGTTACATAATATATATGTAGTCATTGCTTACATAAATGCGTAACTTTGTTGCTGCATAATATCTACAGCAGGACGATTAGTGTGTGTGGGCTTGTCTCTGCTCTGTCCCATCCATGCTCAATCAACTCCTGAGTGCATTCATAAATCCTTTTACATGTGACCCTGCTGTGACTCAGCCTGCAGATAATAAAATACTGGAGCTCCACGCCGCCTGTACAGACACCTGTGATAATGACATATTTTCCAACAGCCCAGGGAGTCAAATCATCACCAGATGAGATGCAGCGTGCTGCGTCCCATGTTAAACAGTCACTTAACGGACTGACACTGGCAGTAGCTTCCACCTTGTCTCCATGACAACCCCGTCAGGGTGCCCAGCACTGGTTGGTGGAGCTGGTGAAAGGCCGGTCAGGTGTGAAATTACCTCAGTGCCCAGCATCACATGGAGCGTGAAGAGAGTTTAACAAAAGCAACGTGGTTAAAGGGGAGACAGCCCCCCTACCTCCACCAACACACCTCCACCTCCACTACAGACACACGCACGCACACACACACACACACACACACACCAATACACATCTCTGTCTTTTCTGTCATACTAATGCAATTCACTTGAGGCAGTATTTCTTGTTAGTGCAACAACACAAAAGACAAGTTGAATTGGGAGATAGATGTTCTCATGCTAATGCTGAATGGAAGGATGGTTTCAAAATAGAGTGAGATTTGTCTGGACATCTATATAGCATTGTTTCACAATCAGATTTTCTCTATTCTATGTTATGTCAACTTGGATTGAAGCAGTGCCAGTTACAGTTTACTTGTTCATATGTAACAGAAATAACGTGAGGTCTTAGATTGTGTGTCTGCAAACATTCATTTGTATATGTGCTTTTATATAGACGCATCACCTCAGTGAGCAGTGGTTGTGTGCAGACTACCATACAAATCCTCTTTTCTATTTCATGTTTTCATCTATTTCTTTATTAGATTGTTTTGTGTTTATGCACAGAATTGGGCTCTTCAAGGTTGTTTGAGTAATTTGCTTCAGCACACTTTGTACCTTGGCTAGAGAAAATACCCCCTTAAGAGTGGTGGAAGATGTGCAGACTTTCTGAGATTATGCACACATTTCCAAGAAATTAAACAAGATACATATCATGATGCTTGCTTTACACATTTCTTAGTTCAGTCACTGAATAGAATTTCAAAGTTGATCTTTGTTGCCTTCTGTCTGAACTTGTCACTTCTCACAGGGAAAGTTCAGCACAGCAGGGAATGAGAAGAGGTAATTATATTAAGGAAGGTAGACTCTGGAACTGTAACTAATAATTATTTCCATGTCCATATACTGATTAAGCATTCAGTGTACAGAAAGATCAAAAAATGAAAAAAAATATGATCACATCGAGTAAAGGCAACAAGTCTTGTTAATTACATGATTATCAAATATATTTGCTGATTATTCTTCTGTTTATCAGCCAGTGTATTTATGTGAGTGACTTCAAAAAAATGTGCATGGGTGGATGTGTGGCATTTGAAAGGCTGAATGAACAGCAGCAGAAAGTTTCAACAGTTCTTTCAGGTGGCCGATGTGGCAGCAAGTCACACAGCATGGTTGCGTAAATGTGGCTTAACTAATGACCAACCAGCTGATGAATGAAGCTTCTGTTGCAAATCAGCTAATGCCAGCAGCGCTTTGCCAAAATATTGCTATGCCCTACACTGAACCTCCAGCCTCACCTTCTAAGAAGCAGATTATGCAACTTATCGACCTCACTGGTATCTCACTGGACGAAGGATGTCTAAACATCTGAACAATGGGGACCATGGTACCTTTGCAGCCTCTATGAATGAGAACCTTACAAAAGTCCTTGCAATCATGGACACCGATTAAAACAAACATCACTGATCAGTCTGACAGGGGAAACAAACAATGGTTTTCTGTGTTCAAGTTAATTATTTTGGTAATCATCAACCCCAACCTCCTCCCTACCCTGACATTGAGACTCTGTAACAAGATCACCTCACTTACTTTTTCTGTCATTGTTACTATGGTCACTAATGAGACAGAAACATGTCATTACGGGGCATATACTAAATCAACTGAAGTTGCCTCACACACCCACTAGAGCTAGCATAGCTATAAAACATAGCTTGGTTCATAATAAACTGTTTACACAAACATCTATGGGAGGCCTGTTTTATCCGCCATGTTATTCACATCACATTCTTCCTGTTAGCCACGCATGAGCACTTAGCCAAAAAAAAAGCACTCAGACAGCACAGTACTCCACCAAGTCTGCTCAGTCTTTGTATCATTTCTGACGGATGAAATCTTTAACAAAAAATGACCTTGTGCTGAGCACAGGCATGTGTTATGCATGTGTACGTTATGTATGGATACTGAATCGTGCAACTTAAATATGTAGTGGGCAGCGGGAATTGATGGGACTTGGAAACACCCCCGCAATGTAACTAATTGTTCCTTGTATCATTTCCAACAGGTAAGTCCTGGTGGATTTGCAGTAGGATCATAATCATGTGATCATCAGCAGGCAGCTGACGTAGTGTTCACTTGTTGTCATGGTTGCAGTGACGCCATGCCGCTATCTCGCAATGATAAAGGAATACTTAATAAATCTGTGGATCCAGACTATAAGCTGCATCACTGCCAAAATCTAATCAGTTGGTCTTTGTGTCATTTCTGACCTTCCCTGAAAATTTCATCAGAATCCGGGATTTCGTTTTTGAGTAATGTTGTGCACAGACAGACAGACAAACAGACAGACAAACGTACGTCGACCGTCACATAACTTTAATGCGTTCCTTGGCTGAGTAATAAATGGATGACAATAAGCCCTGCCAGTTTGCTACATTTTGTTTTACTGCAGTTTCAGTTCAAAACTGCAAGACTACTGGTCCCAAAGATGTGTAAGATGTGATACAGTGTAAGTAAAACCAAAAGGTGAGTCAGGGAACTGTCAGTCATGGAGGGAGTGTCTACTCCACGTAGTCTGCTGCATAATTTTACTCAACTTAATTAAAGAGAAAAAAAAATAAAGAGTGCCTATCCAAGCCTTTAAAATCAATCTAAGTGCACTGCTGTCTTAGTTGTGTATCCTGAAGCTTGTAAAGTGAGTGACAAATCTGACTACATTCTGCTCAAATGTCAAAGCTTTCATGATGTGGATGCAGGTCAAAACAGCCCTATGTCAAAGCAATCAGTTACAGGGGGAGAAAAAAAACAACCAAAAAAAGAAAAAACATGAAAACACCACTGTATTTATCAGAAAAAAAATGACGGGTCATAACTTTAAGCTTTCTGCTTGACATCTGAATTACATGTCAGACACAGCAGTGGCTGTGGTGATCAGACAACCCAGTGAGCTCCGTGAATATGATTTATGGTAACAAATATTACAGTGTGACTGAAAAAGAAAGAAAGAGAAAGAGAGATACTGAGGGAGGCAGAGAGAGAGATATGGGTATGTGTTGGCTCTGCAGGGCTTAGACCAATCCATTGTGCTACAAGAAAATGGCATGTACAAACATGTACAGCTGGAAGAAACTGAATTAATGTATGGAGACATTTCAGTTTTAGACTAATCCTGTTCAAGTCATTGTCAGGCTGTAAGGTATCAGTGGTTTACAAGCATTATTCACAAACTGCAGCCCTCTGCAGTCTGTCTAGATTGTATTTAACAGTGGAGAAAAGCAACACTATACTTTTAAGCACTAAAGCTGCACTAATCAGTGTTTTCCATTTTGACAATGGCCATGTGCATGTTTTTTTTATTTTATTTTATTTTTTAAAAGGCCACCTGCAAAGATAAAGATTTTTATCCTCAAGCTTTGCAATTCCTCACAGCTCTACAGGAGTTTTTTTGTTTGTTTTTACTAGCTCCCAGCTCAGTTAAGTTTTACAACTCTAACAGTACTGTCTACAAACAGTAGACAAATGTCAAGACCCTCACTTGTATATAGCGAATTTCTTGGCTACTTCAAATCAGGGGTATCCAACCACTACTCAACAATTATGGAAACTCCTGAACAATGTTTAAACTGACCAGTCTTGATCTAAAATGAAAACAGATGCAGCAAGGATTATTTCTTGTCTTAAATGTTTTCATCTATTTTAACAACATAAGCAAAAGTTCTGAAATGAGCCTCAAGCGTTCATCATCAGACTTACACAGCTGTAGGAGGGTGAATCCTGTTGTAATTCTGATGGCGAGCATCTGTTCATCATATACCAAGATACTAGCTAGTCATATATCTGTGTAGTGTCCAATGTTGGTAACAGCAAGATGCTTCCAGTTGAAGACACCTTTGTGAACACGGACCAAGACAAGTGAATATGGCTCATTCCAGAACTGGAGGACATTTGCGACATTTTGCTACATAATCATCAATAATAGGTAATAAACTATCAAAGGCTATATTAGCTCAGCTTACACATCAATGGTGCCATTTTTCTTACATGTTTTTTGTTGTTGTTGTTTGCTAACCCTATTCTAATCACAGTAACAGGGTTGCTAATCCATGCTAATGTTAGCTTTTTCTCAGCAGTAGAAGCTAGATATTTAGCTAGCTGTTACTGCTGACCAAGAGGACAATCTTTCTTATGTAAAACAGTTAAGAAAAAGGTAAAAAGAATTTGTCTGATCCTGATAATATGCATAACAGGGTTGCATAAGGTAGAGCTTTGCTCTACCCATTCTTTAGGACAACTGTTTGATGATGTTAATTCCAGTGTTTCATGAGATTCACTGTTTTTTTATTCTTCTACCAGCTTAAAAGGCTATGCTAGCATGTTGTGGTCCCATGCATAACAATTATTATTTAAAATATGTTGATTAAAATGTTTTTTTTCCCACAATTACAAAAGACATCAATGAAAAAAATTATACAAAAAAAGAGATTTATTTTTCAGTTTATCTGTTCTATTTGAGATTCAGTTTGGTCATCAGGGCAGCGGGACAAGAGAAAAAGCAGCATTTTAAGGGGAATTCCAGACTTTTTTGGTGTTTTTAAAAACATTTTCAAACATTCTTTTCTCCAGTTTTTTTTCCTTTAGATTTGGTCTTAGGACAAGAACATTTACACAACAACTGCATGTTTTAGTATTTTATACATGGATTATTTGAAATTTGATAGGTGGGACATAAAATGTCCTCCAGTTCTGGAATGATACATTTGGTGGAGCTGCTAAAGAATCAGATATTTTTCTCAGGGGTTGGTGGAGACTAAAACAGAAATAAAAGGAGAGTGATCACAGATTTCATTTAAAAATTCTTAATTATTTTTCCACAATATTAAATAAGCAGTGGTTCTATGGGAGGTGCTTAAGATATCACTGACTTATTCTAAAAATTAACATTTTCAAGAATCGTTGCATAACATAGTGTCTTTGCTACAGCTTAGTTGTTGTTTTTTTTGTTTGTTTGCTTTTTCTTGTGTAGTGTAGTTTGGTTTAAAACAAACAAACAAACAAAAAAGAACCTCAAACATCCTCCCTCTCCACGTACCCTAAAACTCTAAAAGACGTTTGACTTTGGAAACCTCCAAAGCACTGATGACAAGCTTGTTCTCCGTTAAAACACTGAAGAATGGTGACATGAATATTTTGCAAGGTGAATGATGTTTCATCATCACTTTCTGGAGTCTACTCAAGGTTTTGTTAGTTGCAGCCAACGTTTGAATTTACTCATCAGTGGTGCATCAAAGGCTATGGTGATGACAGAGGAAGCATTAAAAGCAGATCTTTGGAGGATGAGGGTAGGGAAGGGAACAACATGAAAATCTGCAGAGTGGCAGGGAGCCAGGTTCCTTCAGACTCAAAGATTGAAAGTTGCCGTATGTTTGCTTGTCCTTGTATCGCCCTCAGTGAACCAGATAATCAGCCATAGCAACGTGGAAGGCGACCAACAGTAGCGTGTGAGCACTGCAGGGATTCAGATTGGAAGCTGCTGAGTTACTGTAGCGTATAAAATCATATTCATATTAAGCATGGAAATGGCATTACTGAAGAAGAACAGATTGCACAAACTAAAAGTCAATTAGATGAGGGAAGGGGTGAGAGATCCCATAAATAGCATGTGTTGCGACTTGTTTATAAATATTCATTTTTTTAAATCACGGTTTTAGTTGGAAGTAATTACTGCACATTGTGAATTAACTCAATCCTTTTTTTGTCATGTTGTCTAAATGCTGTAGTTTGGGATAGAAATGTCTAAGATTTATTGTCTCAGCACATATCATTCATTTTTATAATCCTGCATTTTTTTCATCCAATTATTGTTTTTTCTGTGTTACACAGCAGGGTAAATGGAATCAAGTTGACCACATTTGCACAACATTCCATTTACATTTTACAAACCGGAATGTTGTTCATTTTTGTCAAAATGACTTAGTCTTTTAAAATCAATGGTTTGTTTCATCCATCCATCCATCCATTATCTATACACCGCTTAATCCTCACTAGGGTCGCGGGGGGTGCTGGAGCCTATCCCAGCTGACTCGGGCAAAGGCAGGGGACACCCTAGACAGGTCGCCAGTCTGTCGCAGGGCTACATACATAGACAAACAAGCACTCTCACATTCACACCTACGGGCAATTTGGAATAATCAATTAACCTCAGCATATTTTTGGACTGTGGGAGGAAGCCGGAGTACCCGGAGAAAACCCACGCATGCACAGGGAGAACATGCAAACTCCATGCAGAAAGATCCCAGGTCCGAGCCGGGACGTGAACCAGGGACCTTCTTGCTGCAAGGCGAAAGCGCTAACCACTACGCCACTGTACAGCCCTGGTTTGTTTCAACATATTAAAAAAACTTACATAATAATAATGTACTTTTTTATAAAAAAAACAACTTTTATTTATGTAAGCACTGCACAAGTCCAAAAAGCACTAATATAGCAAAAAAGAAATAAAAGTAAATTATTTAATTTATAATTATAAATTATTTCAATCAGAAATTAGTAGACTTGACACTGACATTAATTCTGTGTCATAACAAGAAAGAGTAATGGTATTAATCTGTCTGTGTACATTCTCAGTCATCCAGATCATGGTAACCCAAGTAGCTTCAGTAGAACACAACTGGGCTTTTCTTCTAGGTAAAAAAAAAAAAAAAGAAGAAGAAGAAAAAGCCCCTTTTCTTTGTGCTGAAGCAAGTATTAATACTATACGTTTGAAGCTGATGTGTATAAAAGAGTGGCGTTGACCGTTTAGTTCTCTCAGGAAACCAGCACAGTTCACTTTTGTATTTAAAATTTGAGTTGAGTATTCCCATTAGTATATCTGATCTTTTGTTATTGAGGCATTATTTTTTTCATCTTGAACAAATGCTCAAATAAAAACAGTTTGCGTTTGTGCAGTGTGTCCAGAATGTGTGTAGACTACCAATATCCGTGCACACATAATGGACAGATCAACTGCAAGTGTTAAACTGGACAAATCAATCCCCACCTGTGTAACAACATTAGGCAAATACTAGTTAATCGGAGAATCAGAGTGGGTAAAACTAAATATTGGAGCTATAGTGGATGCAGCACCAAATGCTGTATTAGTGAGTAATCAGTGAGAGAGAGGGTGTAAAGGACCTGGATGTGTAGTGAGTGAGACCCCCAGGCTCTGCTGCTCCACTGAGACCAATCTGGGCCTGGGGCTTCAACTGAAAGGGCACTGCTACTCCATCTGGAGGCTGAGGTAGCCTGAGGTGACCACACATGCACGCACGCACACACACACACACACACACACACACACACACACACACACACACACACACACACACACACACACACACACACACACACACACACACACACAGGTGAGCAGAGTATACACACATACAATAGACACATCACACCACATTTGATGTCTTAGCGACAAAGAGAGATAAAGGGACGTTATCATCTCCACTCCTGGCATTGTGTGTGCGTTGAGCAGGCTGACATCTTGTCACTACATGGGAATAGTCTGATGCTGAGTGCCAGTAAATGACAAAGATGTCTGCAACTGTGTGTGGTATTTTGTCTCCATCCATTTCTTCTCCTCCATCTTGCTTCTCTTTACCTCTCATCTCCACAGAATGACAACACTTGTAATATGTATAGCTTGTTTGATTAGGGATCAGAATATCTTTCTTATCCTGTACTAATCCAATTACACACACCGCTAAGCAAAAATACAATAACTACACCTGTACCTTGCCTTGTATCTGGCACCAAGAACTTGTTCCAGCACAAGTCCCTCTTACATGGTTGGTCTCTCCATGACTACTGTCAATACCTTACCTTCTAATATATCACCACTCTTGACACTTGTCATTGTTTTAATGTTTTCAATCAATGTCATACTTCATTTAGTATTTTGCATAAAGTATGTTGATTTGTCTGGGTGCACTTTCCAGCTCAGCTGCAGTATACGTTACTGAAGACATGACAGTCATTGAGAAAATGTTCATCTAAATGTAACTTTTGTTCCCAGTTTACATGTTTTCTTTGTAGACATGGCCGTATGAATGAGCATGAATGAGGCAAACACTTTTGATTGGATGAATCATTTGCATTCTCATAGAAACTGCTGAGCATCACGATTCTAATGATGATCTGCAATATACACAAAACAATGATAAAACATTACGCCAAGAAACGACGAGGGTTTAATGCCACGACTCCAACTATCTCCTCAGGTCAAATATTTACTTTGTGCAAAATGGAAACTCAAAAGAAGATATTCTAGTGTCCACCAAGGGTTATTTGGCCCTGATCTGCCCCTTATTTGATATACTTTTAATATATATAACATTCTCCATCCATCCACCACATGCGGTCTGGGTTTCTTCCCTAGTCAATGCAGCTGTCTAAGCCTGTGTTATAAACAGCAATAACATCATAAAGTTTTAGACTGTCTCAAGATTAATATGCTAAGAGCAAGGTTAGAATTACTCAGCTTAGGGCATTTACAGCGTATGACTTTATGTGTCTTTGTGAGTTTCTTTAAAAATGCTCTTTGGTTCCTTTACACCACTTTTTCACTTGTGCACACAAACCAAAGCTGCCTCTGAGTCTCTGTTTTCTTCCTCTGTTGGTTGGGGAAGACAGACAGCTTGAATGTGGGGTATGTGGAGGCTGGTGGAGGGTGACTGTCTGTTTCTTTCTCCCTGCCGTATGGATGCACAGACTGCAAACAAGCCTTCACCGTGGTGGCTTGTGCCTGTGATAGTGCACACACGAGCAAGCACAGACACACATTCTGGTTAGCCGTAACATGGCCCTTTGGCCTCTGGTCTACTAGAGCAAGCCACATTAGCTTTGCTGCTTTGGCGCTAACCTCCTCCCCTCTGCTCGCTGGCTCTTCTGTACTCCCTGCTCAAACAGCTCAGTGGTCCGGCGTCTAGCCCTCAAAACAGGAGTGAAGGCCCTCTTGGCCCCCGAGAATGTGTGTGTTTGAAAACTATTATGCTAGATCACAGTTGGGGTTGCAAGTTGTAAGCTGCACACACCATGTTTGACTGTTAAACCAGCAGTGACAGCTACGGAAACGTGCCCCCTCCGGCGTCCAGTCTGTCCATGTGATACCCTGGGTGTAACCACAATTAGACAGCCAGAAAAAAATGTATTAACAAGTTCCATGAGTCCCCATCTAGCCTTCAAACTCACTTCAAGTGACTTAAACACCAGGCTAACACCTAGCTTGTATCGTTGCATGCATCTATCTCTCTCTTCCCATGTGGTCTGGGAACTGGGCCTGGTTTGTTGATTTTGGTCTTGAAATTTTCCAGGTTTAAATCAGGATGTATTTTTACATGCAATTCTTCTCTTACCTCAGCTGCAATGCTTAAAGTTCTTAACACTTAGCCTGAAAACAATTAATACTTTAGTTACAAATATTAGATTGTAGATCTGATACAATGAATTTATAACATTTTGTAAAAATCTTTGTGATAAAAATAACTTCTTAGTAGATACATACGATTTATTTACTTTAAACATGTTTGACGTGGCAGATGTCAGATACACAGAACTGTCGGGGAGCATCAGGGTTCCATTTCAGGATCTCTCTATAATCTTTGCAAATTTGTCTAAAATCTCTAGTTTAAATCTGGCATTTATAACAGTACTTAGACAACTTGAGGTGACACTAAAGTGTCTTCAGGTGTATGGAACGTTCATGTGCGGCACACTGAAAAGACTGCACATAATTTGTGAAGACACATCTGTGGAGTTTCTATCAACAGCAGGGACAATGCCCACAAGCTACCCAGCTTTCTAGAGGTGCAAGACTAAATCACTGGGGAGATCCTTTGTTTCCAAACAATCCATTTTATCTCTTATTCTTTATACAGTAAATGAACTATCCTAAGATACATTTAGTTGGTCCTCATCATGAAGTGATATGTGCACAGATAATTGCACAACTGTAGATCAGTTGTTTTCATAAAGATACTTTATACAAATGGAAATTATGTTAACTTCAACAATATAATCGCCAAAATTCTAAACCTCCTGTCAAGCAGTTCTATTCAAATGTTTCAAATTGTCTACAAATTTCCATGTCATACCAGTTTGCCCGGCTGATGCTTCAGCATGTGTGGGTGGAAATCAAATAAATATTCAAATTAGTGAAGCACCTTTGATACAAGAACTGTATTTATTTATACGTCTTTGATACCTTGCATAAAAATTTGTTGTGACAGTTACTGAATGAGTCTATGACACGGATCCACCTGAAAACTTTCCATATTAGCAGCCATCATACCTAATTGACTACAACTATTTGCTTAATGTTTCGTACTAAATTGCCAGTAAAAATAATACATGGATGCTTGGATCTCACTGCAGCAGTGCTCCCTTTGTAGATCTATACCTCTTCATGCAGCTGCAGTAACACTGGCTGTGCGTCTCCCTGTAACATTAGTATTGCCTCTTCTTTGTCCTACCGCTCTGTGGCTCAGATGGAGGCACAGTGATGGCTGTGGTAATGAACACTCCCTGGCTCCTAACCTCTAGCATATTAGCCAGGCAAACACAGGCAGTCTTTTGGCTGCCACCCTCCATGGTCTTCTAACAAGCTGCAGCGATGCCCCCCTGGCTGCCTGCCACAAAGCACTAGACCCACAAATTTCTACAGCAGATGGTGACGCATCTTTATTCACTGTTAAAGAAATTGAATTTTCCTCTCTCTGCTAGCAGCCACAGATGTGTATTTCTGGGTTTATCCATGATGCTCAGGTGGAAAAGTAAACTTCACATACCATACTCCACCTCCTGTCGCCCTCATCATGTTGTCTTTAGCCCTTTTTGGCTCCCTGCTCTCATTGGTTTTCTGGCCTCTGGCCAGTACTAAGTGTCATTTTTCCACTGTTACAAGCGCCTGTTGCCCCAGCCAGCTAAAGCCCTGTCCCCACTCTATCTCTTCATTGCACCTCTTCACCCCCAGATGCATTCTGGTTATTTTCTGTGTGGTTTGTTTTGGCAGCAGCTCAGTGAGCCGTCACGGCCATTTAATGGCTCGGTGCTCCCTGGCTCGCCAGTGTTGTTTATCCTATTGCCAAAGTCTGGTACCCTGAACACACACCCCTGCTCCTCTACAACCTGTCTAATTGATGCACAAATAGATGTAATATTTTATTTATGATGTAGTTTTACATACAAACGAATGTACCAGTGGTTCTTAAAGTTGGGCCCAAGGGAACTGCTTTAAAACTGTGGAATTCGAAAAATAAAACGTAAAGAAGCAGCACGATAAATATTGTATGAACAGACAATAAAAAGCATGAACAGTCAGTGAACAGTGCATCTTCAGGGAAAGTATTTCATGTCAATGGAAATGCCATGATTTGCAGCAATTCATCAGTACTGACAGACAAAATCAAAAATCTAAATTAAAAATGGACTCTCTCTGTCTCTCTCTTTATATATATATAATATATATATATATATATATATATATATATATATATATATATATATATATATATATATATATATATATATATATATATATATATATATATATATATATAGACTCCAAGAGACTGACTAGTTTAATGGGTTGCTAAAAAGTGCTGCAGATGGAATGCATAACAACTGATTGAAATTTAACAGTGAAAAGCTAAAACTAAAAACAGCTTTTGCCTGGTGAATGCATGTCCAATTTTCATTCTGTTCTGTTGTGTTTGTCTGCTGAGCAGGTGGTAAACAGAGGCTTTATTAACATAGCTTTTTTCCGTAGAATAACTGCATGCTGCTACTTGAAAGCAGGTTGATGATTAACAGTAAGCTAAAAGAGCATAAAAAGCAGAGGGCAACTACAGATTCAGGGGTTTGATTCTCTGCGTTTGTCACTAAGTGGTTCCTTTCACATTACATACTATCATCAAATATATATTCATATTAAATAATAAGGAATTTTTTATTTTTATATAAATATATATATATATATATATATATATATAATATATATATATATATATATATATATATATATATATATATATATATATATATATATATATATATATATATAAAACTAGGGAATTGCATAAGCATTTTCCCATATCTTTTTCGTTTTTTTCGTTTTGTTATCAATATTTACAATTTACCTGTAGTTGAATTTGACAAATAATACTGTTTTTTTAAGTCAACAATTTTGCCTGGGCATGAACAAACTCAAAACCAAATGTATTTTTTCTACAAAGGTACAAGGATACTGACTAAAACTATAAACCTAAGCTGGTACAGAGAAATACAATGGAACTGTAGAGGGGCTTGGCATGAGGACGTCCAGGGGTTTGAGCTGCAGGCCACATCAGACCATAAACACTATGCTGTCATGGATGCTATCTGTGTGGTTTGGAGAGCAGGAAGGACAGACGGATGTTTAGACATGTGACAACACACTTGATGTATGATGGTAAATGCGACACCTGTATTTAGTAATGATGATACCAATGTTTTATTCATCTATCTTCGAACTATAATCACTAAAGCAACATCAAAAAGCATTAACATTATTATAACCTCTATGCACAAACACTTCACTGTGGCCAGATAGGGAAGATAGATGAGGGCAAGATTTTTGTTTCAAGTCAGCATTATCCATTTAGCTTATCTGGTATGCTAATCTTGTGATAAAGGCTTCGACCAAATGACTGTAATTTATTCCAGACCAAAAATAAATAAATAAATAAAAGATATCCCCAAAGTTTACTGATTGCCTTAAACGGTGTATTGGTAGCCCTTGTCACTCAATGGTTAGTGGCTATACCTCATTAAACGTCTGATTAATCAACATCCATAAATCAAAACTTAGCCCGTAGATAATTAATGGTAATCTGATACTCCTACTGTGTTGTGATTCTGTCTCTGCCTTTGCAGATGTAGCCGTCACTGGCAATTGATGAAATGAATTGATCAAATGAATCACCGATGGAAGGAGAACATTCATCAGTCTCTCAGTGGTAATCTGTACAATCATCTCTTGTCTTCGCTTGCTGCTTATTGCATGCATTGATGTCTGTGTTTTTAGAGGACGCCTGGTCGCTGTGATCAATGGGCAGTATAGGACCCACAGCGTCACACTTGAGAAGGTGATTATGCACATCATAGATTTTCCATATCCTATAGGTGTCTAAATTAAACACAGATGACCTTACTTTGCTATTGGAAATCATTCGGTCTTCATAATTTCTCCAACTGACTTCATTTTGCCTTTGAGGACAACATACCCTGAAGAGTTTGTGGTCATGGTTTTTTTAAAAGGAATGATGTAAATGAAACCCATAAGAGGCTTTGTTCTTTTTTTGTCCTATAACAACTATGGATCAAAGCTGGAGGCTTAATGGGTGCTCTGTAAAAATATTAGTCTTGTCATTGTTAGTCTTGTCATTTTGACATTGTTAAAAGTAGAACTGTGTCTGTTGTTTTATATTAAAGAAATCTACTGATGGCTGTGACACTTTAAAGAAAGCTTTGATGCTATTATATCTTTGAATTGCAAATAAAAACCATAAAAAGACACCAAAAATCAAAAGAATGTTAATCTGGATGTCAATAATTTATACTGAATTTGTAAAACTTCCAAATATATTGTTTCATAAGAAATAAGATTAAAAATTACAAAAAAAAGTCGGAACTATATTTATACTGAGAGCTGTCTTCTTTTATTCTCTTATATGGCAGGCAATCAATGTCTGTAAAGACAATTCCAAGCCAGCTTCATCTAGCTGAACACCAATAGTTTGCCGTACATGACATAATGCCATAAAGGGTTATGCACATTCTAAAGGAAACTGTACTCACTCAGTGCAAGAACAGGGTGTGGAGTAGGGATGAAGGAGATACCATCACCCCTATTACTGGTGAGTGCACAGTCGAAATGATTTTGCAGGACAGACAATGGTTTCTTGCTACTGGCTCTGCAAAAATCCCCGTGTCAAATGATGTTAAGGCATTATTAGTATTACTGTTCTTGTTATTATTATTAGTCATATTATCTGTGGTAGTAGTAATATTTTATTTGTGTTGTTCTACAAGCAGCCTAGTCTGTCCAAGCTGCATGTAGAATGCTCAGACAGCATGGGAACGCCTCTCCCTTACGCCTTTCCAACTTCGGTGACAGAACGTCTTTGTTACCCAAAGCTACATAAAGCTGAGCTCAGGCCACCACTTGACGTCAGACTGTTGATGAACTCCACTTAGTCAACCCAGGCCACTATTTGTTACTGCCTTGTCATTGTGCTCTTGCTAACCTGACCTCTCTTCTGCCTCAGTTCTGCATCAGTCCCTGTCTGTACCTCCTGCTGAAGCCTCAGCTCCTGTCTTCCCTATCCAGACCTGGTTGACCTCTGATTCCTCCACGGATTCGCATCTGGCTCTCTCACCTGTTGGAGTGACCATTCCTGCCACGTCATACACCTCTTCCGACCGCATTCCCTCAGCCATTCTCCTAGTCAGGCTGCAGCTAAGTTTAGTCTCAGGCTTGTAGTTCATCAGATCGTGTTAGTGCTTTTGTCTTATTAATATTAGTTGATAAGTTTCTCCAGAGTAGCGGTGCACAATCAGTTGTATCATCGTGTATTATGTTGCCCCACAATGTTTTTCATTCCTGGTCTGTCCTAGTCTTTCATAGTTTGGTATTAACAAGCAGTTAGCTCTGCATCTGAAAATAATCATTTTTGTAAGATTAAGTCTGTACCATTGTCTGTAATTCTGTGGACCTAGTCTCTTCTCCTACCTCGGCTTCCATAGCCATTCACTGTTCTGTGTAATTCCCCCTTGGCTCTCTAGTTGTCTCGCTTGGGAGATGTCCTGCCTAGTGTGTGCTCTAGTGACATCAGTGTCCTCTCTGTATATAGATATTAATATTGTAAATAAATGTATTATTGTTTGAATCTACTGGTCTGCTCTGTCTTTGCTTTTGCTTTGTCCATACCTCTTATATATGTTGTCTATAGACGTAAAGGTATAAAATTAGTAATTCAACTGCTAAACTTTGGGCAATTGTGTATTGAAGTTGCTGTCTATGCCTTGTTTTGATTATAACTGTTACCCTTCACTTCAGGGCCCAGAACTTATTTTTTTCTTCTTCTATGGTATTGGATAATGATTGTAGCTTTTCTCCTTTAGTTGTTGATTTAGTGAGCATTTTTTTTCTTTCCCCAAGAAATTACATTAATGATGTTGACATGTAAGCAGCATTTTAACATCACAATTTGTCAAAACAGAGCTCGATATACCTGTTCCATCCTGTTGGGTAGTTAAACCTTTTCCACCCTGGAGGTGGGTTTATTTATTTATTTAAAAATTAAAGCAACTCAAATTATATGTGCTGAGCCCACTTCACTTGGAATCCCTTTCTGTTTTTTGTTGTTGTTGCTTATTTTTATCAACCCAAAACAAAACAAACAAAAAAATCTAGGAAAATTTACTTAAATTAATTATTAATTAAGGGTTACGGTTAATTTGTAGAATTTCTTGCCTTCTTAATCGGGTTGGGGCCATCAGTTTTGTTGTGCAGAAGTCAGGTTGGTATACAGTTGACAGCCCTATTTGACAACTGTTAGAATCCATATTATGGCAAGAACCAATCAGCTAAGTAAAGAGAAACAGCAGTCCATCATTACTTAAAGAACTGAAAGTAAATCAGTCAGGAAAATTGCAAAAGCTTTGAATGTATTCACAAGTGCAGTCACAAAAACCATCAAGCACTGCGATGAAACTGGCTCATATGGGGACCGCCCCAGGAAAGGAAGACCAAGAGTCACCGCTGCAGCCTCGGAAATCGCAAGTTAACAGCACCTCCGATTAGAGCCCAGATAAATGCCATGCAGAGTTCATCCACCGAGGACTTTTTTGACTACCTCGGCAACCTGTACCATGGATATGGGTAAATATTCCCCTTAGTCTTCAAGCTGTTAACTGGGTCAAGGAGTTCTTTGACGTGCTCATTCTACCAGCCAACAATGTCCCCAGTCCAGGTTCACAGCCTGGGCAAAGCCCTACCTTCCCATCATGAGGCATCAAACAGTTTGCTAGAAGTTCCTTGAAGCAGACCAAAAATCCTTCTCCATAGCTTCTCTGAACTCCTCCAACACTTGAGTTTTAACTTCCGCAACTGTGGCAGCCGCAGCCCTTTTGGCCGACCGATGCCTGTCTGTGGCTTCGGGTACCCCTGAGCCAACCAGGTTGAAGGTGAGCTCCTTCTTCAGCCTCACAACTTCCTTCACCGCCGGTGTGTACCAGTGAGCACAAGTGACCTCCTGGCTGCAGCTCCTAACAGTTGCCTCTTTAATGGAGGCCTTTGACATAGCCCATTCAGACTCCATGTCCCCAACCTCCCTGAGATGCAGAAGAAACTCTTCCAGGGGTGGGAGTTGATAACCAGATGGTGCTCAATTGACAGCTCTGCTCCTCTCTTCACCCAAGTGTCCAAGACAGACAGCTGCAGGTCTGGTGGCACAGCTACAGTCGACCTTGAGCCTAAGGTGCTAAGGCCTAAGGTGCTCTGGAAACAGGTACATTTTGAGACATCTTATGCTCCAGCATAGTATTTGCTATGGCTAAACCTTGACTAGCACAGAAGTCCAATAACAAAACCCCACACAGGTTCAGATCAGGCAGGCCATTCGCCCCAATCGCATCCCTCCAGGTATCTCCATCACTGCCAATGTGAGCTTTGAAGTCCCCCAGGAGAAATATGGAGTCCCCAGGTGGCACCCCTTCCAGGACACCATCCAGAGACTCAAAAAAGGCAGAGTACTCTGAGCTGCTGTTTGGTGCATGAGCACAAACAACAGTCAGAGACTTGTGTGTGTCCTCACACCCGCAGCACTTATCACTCTGGGCAACTCCAGAAAAGGAGAGAGTCCAACCCCCTCCAGGAGTTTGGTTCCAGAACCCTTGCTCTGCATGGAGGTGAATCCAACTATATCTAACAGGTACCTTCGACACCAGCTCAGGTGTCTTCCCTGCCAGTGAGGTGATGCCCTAAATCCCCACAACCACTCTATGCCACCAGGGGGCCTAGCTGCAGGAGAAGGCCCGGTTTCTCTAATTGAGGTGAGATGGCAGTTGCCCCTCTTTTAGGATTCATCAGAGTTTTATGAATCAGTCCTTGTCATGCCTTTCGCAGCTGGATGCTGTGAAATTTGCTGCATATATCAGTGTACACTGAACTTCTTGTCTATCAGAACCTTCTCCACGTTTTCTTGCTGTTTGCTGTCTTAGTTCACTGGCATCCCGTTGTGCTGTGCCGACCATTGCAACTTATTTGAAGGTCTCAGTGAAAAGTTGTGATAAGAGAGCAACTACCAAGAGGAAACCGTCATCCCAGGAACCTCACTCCCAAACCTCGACACCCTGTCTCACATACACGCACCCAAACAGACACCGTCACTGCTCAGCCATTAGGGAAGCAACTCAGCGAGAAATTGAATTTTGTGTCGTTATCTGGTGGATGCAAAGCGGCTGGTATAATGTCTGTGAAAGAAAGAAAAAAGGAAGAAAGAAATAAGACAAACAGCGGAAGGGAGAAAGAGGGACGATAGAGAGAGGAAAGTGAAAGAGAAGAGCAAGCTGGAAGTAAAGCGTAGATGTGTGTGTTATAGACAGATAAAAACACAAGCAGAGAGATTGTTAGGAAGAGGAAGTGAAGAGTGTGGAGCTCAGCCTCATTGGCATGATGAGGAGTGTGTGGCAGATTAGTGTGGAGTCTAACTTCAGTTAATTATGTGCATACTGTTAATTCTGCGTGGCTGGCTGTGTGTCTGTCTCCCAGTGCCACAGACTGTGGATGTGTGTGTCTCTCATAATGAAAGTGATGGTTGGACCTTTGACTCCTTAGCAATGCTTTAAATGGACCACTAAAAGTCCCACATCAGCATTTGGTGAGTGCAAAGAGACTATGTGTGCATGTTTGCACCAGTAGTGTGTTTGTGTGAAAAGAATGTGTGTGTGTGTGTGTGTGTGTGTGTGTGTGTGTGTGTGTGTGTGTGTGTGTGTGTGTGTGTGTGTGTGTGTGTGTGTGTACAGACGTGTGTAGGGACTTGATGCATTAACCTAAAATAGAAAGCGAGTTCTCCCAGGAAGGTTGTCCTCTAATTGACTGGATTCTGTATGAGCAGCACTTTCTAAACACCTTTTGTTGCCCATTTTGTGGTGATTAAACAGGCATTGCTTTTAATTGGCTGATCTTGGTAGGACCTGCTTTACTCAGCAGAGGGGGAGAAGAAGAACCACAAGACAAGGAGAGGACTGGAGCATGGCAGTTACTTTTTTTGTTATAAAACACCACGAACACTGAGCTCTAAATGCTTGATTAATGGGTAACTGTAAATCCTCCAATAATGGATATGTTCAGGTAATCACCAGGTCACAAATAGAGGCCAGTGGAAGAGGCATAAAAAATAAACCTGTAGGCCTGCTATTATAATTCACATGGAAAATTAGTCAAATTGTCAGTAATTTATATTGATGAGTATGTCCTCTGAACCACTACAGTGTTTTACTATTATTATTATTATTATTATTATTATTATTATTATTATTATTAATAATAATAATAATAATAATAATAATAATAATAATAATAATAATAATAATAATAATAATAATAATAATAATAATGATGATATTTGCAATAAGCAAAAAGCAGTGACACCAAATTAATATGGCAAACTGTGGCATCTTTATCAACATTATTACTAACTACAACCATTGGCCACTTTATTAGGTACACCTGTTTAACTGCTGGTTGATGCAAATATCTAATCAGTTCATCACTTAACAGCAACTCAATGCATATAGACATGTAGACATAGTCAACACGATCTGCTGAAGTTCAAATCAAGCATCAGAATGGGGAGAAAAGGTGATTTAAGTGACTTTGAACATAGCATAATTCTTGGTGCCAGACATTCTTTTACTACTATTACTACTTTAAAAAAAATCTGCTAGGATCTTCATGCACAACCCTCTCTAGGGTTGACAGAGAATGGTCCGAAAAAGAGAAAATATCCTGTGTGTGGCAGTTCTCTGGGCATAGATGCCTTGTTGATGCCAATGGTCAGAGGAGAGAGGTCAGACCGGTTTGAAATGATAGAAAGGCAAAAGTAACTCAAATATCCATTCCTTAAAACCAAGGTATGCAAAAAACCATCTATGAACCGAACACATCTAACCTTGAAGAAGATGGGCTTACAGCAGCAGAAGACCACACCAGGTGCCACTCCAATCAGCGAAGAACAGGAAACTCAGGCTAGAATTCGCACAGGCTCACCAAATATAATAGAAATTTGGAAAAACATTGGTCTGATGAGTCGACTTCTGCTGTGACATTGAGATGGTCAGAATTTGGTGTAAACAATAAGAAAGCATGGATCCATCTTGCCTTGTATATACAGTGCAGACTAGTAGTGGTGTAATGGTGTGAGGGATAATTGAACATGGTTTAAACACCACAGCCCACCTGAATATTGTTACTAACCATGCTAACCATGCTAACCAGGCTGGCATATTCTGTTAAATAATTCTAAAAACAATATAGTTTTCATAAAATCATACCTGTGTGATTCACTTTACAATCTGAAATGGCTTAACTGTTTCCTGCAGGGCAGATTTTTAAGTAAAATACTACCAATAGCTGTTACTGAGATGCTAATAAAATATCAAGTGAAGACTTTTGTAACTGATAGAAATAGCAAAATAAGCACTGATGATACTGATAACAACCCTGGACACAAAGTATGTGACAGTGACCACACCTGACAGTCTTGTCCACATGTTCAACGTGAGTGCTTCCATCATGTTGACTGCTGACTATTGTCAAACATACTGTTTCTGTTTCTCCTCATCAGGATGTCATAGTTGAAGTAACAGATGGCTAAATGACATCTGATCTGTTACAGCTGAACTATTTCCAATGACAGAAGAAGCTTGTTGTTTTGTCTTTTTTTTGTTTTTAAAATTAAAGTTATTTCTTCAGACTCCGATGCACAATCTCCACCTTCCACAAAGACAGACAGATAGGTAGATAGATAGATAGATTATCTCCAAATAAAATTGTGTTGTTCTTATTTGTGGCTGTTCAAATGCGTACAAAGCCAGAAAGGGCTAATGCTGTGAGTAGTGTCGCGATTTCATTATAAAGGAGATTGGGGTAGATGTGATGTCAGGCCTGCTAAAATGGCACTTTGATGGGAGTAAGATGAGCACTGAACCTTGACCACCATCTCCAGAGTGAGACCAGTTTGTGTGTGTGTGTGTGTGTGTGTGTGTGTGTGTGTGTGTGTGTGTGTGTGTGTGTGTGTGTGTGTGTGTGTGTGTGTGTGTTTGAGAGAGAGAGAAAGAAACACGGAGTTACACTGAGTACTGTTTCACTTTCATTTTAACACTTGCTCCTGTGTTTCAAACCAGCGTATACAGTAAAGCATCTCTTTAAGCAACAGGCTGTCACAGGTCATTCACAGCTTAAATATGCGACAAAAGGTATTATAAAACTAAGAGTAGCATGGTCCACATGGAAGTGTATTCATAGTTTTGAATTCCATGCACATGTATCCGAAAAAGTTGATTAATTTGGCCCTTGCTGACATTAGTGAGAGAGTAATGTTTTATTACATGTATCAAAATCAGATTAGCATTGATTTAGTGTCTTTGGGGAATAACACATGATGAGGGGAGGCTGCTTAATTCACGTGTGATAGTTAATATTTCACAATGACTGACAGAAATGTCAAATTATAAGAATAATGTATGCCAAACACCGCAGGCATAATCCCTCATACTGCTTTGATAGATGGGCCTTCAGCTGTTTGTTTCTGCTGCAGTTTGCACATGCACTGTTTTCATTGTAGTCCATCATTTCCAGTTTATATATGACCTAATTTTAGGATGATTACTTACTAATGGCAATGGAATTAAAAATCTGTGTTTAAAAAAAATTGTGTTTCTAAAGGACATTCTGTGCAGTGTTACCCAAAATGAAAGTTTGTCTGACCAAATACTTATTTTAAACACAAACTTGTTGTTCATTTGATCAAAGTAGGACTCAAATCAAAATGTGATTCACCAGAAAGAAATAACCTGTGTTCCAATAACTAATGAGAACCTGAGTTTTTTTTCCCCCAAAATAGACAGCTGTTACAATAAAAACAGAAATGACAACTATTGTGTTATGTATGAGTGCTAATGAGAAGAGCAAAGTCAATATAAAGCTACTAACAGTGTACATGTATTACTTTAAACAGACAGTTCTGTCAGTAAGAGCACAATGCAACAATGGTCTGTACACTATTATTATTACTGAGATCCAAATATTTAAATTTTTCAAAACATTGTATGTCTTATTTAGTTATTGTGTCAATTCTACTTGGCATGACAGAATCCAATGTTGCCAAAATTTCAGAAGAGGGGTTTTACTATTCTTCAGTGATGCATTTGTTTCAGCTGATTTTTGTTGGAGGAGTTATGCTGGTATACTTTCCTCTCTAAAATACCCCAAAGGTGTTCAATCAGGCAACATACTTGGCCAAATTTTGTGATTTTGGCAGTGAACTTTGAATGGTTATCATGCTGGAACATCCCTCTTCTGCCAAGCTTCTGCAAACTGGGAGTCATCTTGTTAGTATTTTGGTTTATCCATAGACATTCTTGGTGTCATCCATATATGTCATCTCCCCAACACCCTCAACTCTGATGCAGCCCCATATCATCACACTCCCACCTCTGTTTGTCACTGCTGGGACTATACATTCAGTGTGGTAGTTCTGGCCAGCTTAAGAAACTGGACCTGATCTGAGCCAAACTAATTATCTTGGTCTCTTCTGACACAAGAATGTGCTCCTAAATTTTAATCAGACCTCTTTCAATGTTCTTTAGCAAAGTTTCATAATGGAGTTTTGTGCCAAGGAACAATGAAAGTCCATGCATGAAGCACTTGTCCATGTGTTTTTCAGAGGTAGATTATGCAAATAGCACACTGTTCAGGGTATCATTTTGGGGGGACAACCAATGCTGTAAACAATCTTACATTTAAGCGACATTGCTCAGGGGTGAAGTCACTTTTGTAGTATTAGTCAATTTTTTATCCATTTGTGCTTCCTGTAGTCTCAGTTTGTGAGTTAGCTTTTCCATTGTATAGATTCCCTCAGTAATTTTCAGTCATTGGTCCTTTGTTGGTGGTCCTGTTTTCCCCCAGTTTCTCATTATAGCATTTTTTTACATGCCACTAGAAGTATTTTGATTAAATATCTGTCATTTTCTACACTCTCTTCAGAGAAATTACAAAGATAAAGCACAGTGCAACTCAAAGGGATCATATAACCCACTATTTGTTGTAGCTCTTCACATACAGTTTCCCAAAACCCAGTTATTTTCTGACATTTCCCAAAAATATGTGAGTGATCTACATCAAGTTCTCTACACTCTCACCAACATATCTGATGTCGGTTTAACTGTTTTTTTTTTTGTTTTTTTTATCCTTTGGTGTAATAAAGAAGCATGTTAAATTTTTCCAGGAGAACTCCGTCCATATCTGCGAACTAGTGGATGTGTGATGAATCCTTTATAAACTGGAAGTTGCGAAGTGGGGCAGCTGTGGGTGGGACTAGAATTTCCAGCACATTATACAGATACTCAAACAGACTGGGGGAATATAGAGGCCAAGATTACATCTTGAACGCTTTGTCATAATCTCAGGCCATGACTGAACAACATTCACAGTGTAGCAGGACACATTGTCCTGCTCAAAGATGCCACTGCCATCACGGAACCCCATTGCCATGGAGGGGTATATGTACCTTTCTATCACAGCTGGCATTAGGGTTTTTAGCTGTCTGTGCCACAGTAGCTCTTTAATGGGACTGAACCACACTGGTTAACCTTCTCTCTCCATGTGCATCAGTGAGTCGTGTCCGTGACCATGTTACCAGCTCGCTAGCCATCCTTCCTTGGATGACTTTTGGTACCAACCAACCAGTGAATACTGCGACATGGATGGGATCTATCCCAGTTTCTGACAGGTGCCATTGTAAGGAGATAATCACTTTATCAGCCAGTGGTTTTAATGTTGTGGCAGATTAGTGTATACAAATGCTGTTAAAGTTTTATGACATCACTGCCATGCAAATTACCATGTAGCACTATCTAGCAACATCTAGTGACTTTGAGCGAGTTTTAGCTAGTTTCCTTTAGAAAGAAATTGGAAACACAACTGTGACATAACCCTACATAAGAACCTTGATTCCACTAGTGATTCGTCCTCCTGTTCACATGCAGTCTACACCCATAGACAAGACCAAAACGCTAAATAACGCTGTGGTACATTTAAACAAAATTAAACATCACAATAACATTGTAGACACTGAAAAGCTTTGCAGAACTGAGGAAAACTGCAGAGTTGGCAATATGTTGTTGTTTTTTTTGTTATTCTATGTGCTTTGTCTTTTTTCTTGACTTGTATTTTCTTCATTTAAATTCAGACAAAACTGAGGTTATTGCATTTGGCCCCTAATACCTCATACAGAGACTATCTAACCAGGTACTTATTCTGGATGGTGCTGCTTGACCGCCAGTTCTACTGTTAAAAGCCTTGGAGTTCTTTTTGATCAGGATATGTCCTACAACACACACAGAAAGCAAGTCTGTAGGACAACCTTCTTTCACCTACACAATATTGTACAGATCAGGATCATCTTGTCTCAGAGTGATGTTGAGACACTAACCCATGCATTTGTAACTTCTAGGCTGTACTATAGTAATTCCTTATTATCAGGATGTCCCAATAATTGTCTTAAAAACCTCAATCTGATATAAAATGCTGCAGCCAGAGTTCCAACCGGAAACAGTAACAGATCATACACCAACCAGGCATAACATTATAACCACCTGCCTAATATTGGTTTGGTACCCTTTATACTGCTAAAACTCCTCTAACCCAGTGGAATATGGAAACAGGACTTCGGGGGATGTCCTGTGGCACCGGGACGGTGGCATGGAATTCTGTGGGTCCCATGGGTTTTAAGGTGGGACCTACCTAGATCAGGTTTAACCTGACACATCCCACAGATGCTCAGTAGGATTTGGGTCCGGGGAGTGTGGAACCCGAGTGAACACCTTAGCTCTGTTGTGTTCCCCAGGCCACTCCTGAGCAGTTTTTGCAGTGGATCGGGATGTATTGTCCTGCTGAGTGTGGCAACTGGCATCAAGGACTGCTGTTGCCATGGAAGGGCGGGGTTTGCTTGACCTGCAATGTTTAGGTGAGTGGTACATGTCAAACATCCACATAAATGTCAGGACTCAAGGTTTTCCAGCAGAACATTGCATTGTAACAAAATGATCGATGTTATGCATTTCACCTGTCAGTGGTCAAAACGTTGTGGCTGATCGGTGCATAAGCATATCTTCACTGACTCCCTGTAAAATCCAGGGTAAAATTTTAAATCCTGCTTTAACATACAAAACTTTTACTGACCAAGCTCCATCATATCTTCCATCCATCCATTATCTATACACTGCTTAATCCTCATTAGGGTCGCAGGGGGCTGGGGTCTATCCCAGCTGACTTAGGGTGAAGGCAGGGGACACCCTGGACAGGTCACCATTCTACCACTGGGCCACAAAGGGGCAAACAACCAACCACACTCACATTCACATCTATGAACAATCAGCAATTAACCTCAGCAAATCTTTGGACTGTGGGAGGAAGCCGGAGAACCTGGTGAAAACCCAGACAGTCACAGGGAGAACATGCAGACTTCACACAGAAAGATGCGCAAGGCGGGGACGCAAACCAGGAATCTTCTAGCTGTAAGATGACAGCGCTAACAACTGAACTCCCATTGTATCTTAACCCTTTAATGAACACTGTGGGTCAGGAGATACCCATTTTCCATTGGATTTGAGTCACTTTTGACCCATGTTGCACATCAAAGGAATAAAGAACCAAAATATTATTGTCATCATGATGTTATTGTACCATATAATCCTAAGAGAGCACTTCGCTGTCAGACTTCAGGTTTACTTGCGGTTCCCAGAGTTTCCAGAAGTAGAATGGGAGGCAAATCCTTTCATTATCAGGCTTCTCTGTTGTGGAATCAGCTCCCAGTTTGGATTCAGGAGGCAGACACCCTCTCTACTTTTAAGATTTGGCTTAAAACTTTACTCTTTGATGAAATTTATAGCTAGAGCTGGTCAGGAACATCTCAGCTGTCTCTCAATTATGCTACTATAGGTTTAGACTGCCATCCCTGGGGATTCCCATGATGCACCGGTCTCCTCTCCTCTCTTTCTTCTGTACAGTAATATATCACCATAACAGATCACTAACTCTATTTTTCCTCTGAGGTCCTGTGTTTGTTCTCTCTGCAGGTGTCTCTGGATCTGGGGCTACAGATCTCTGATCTGTAGTTTTTGGCCTCACCGACCTCCAAAATGTTTATTGTTGTCACGCCCACAGTAGCGGGCATGAGGTAGTGGCAGCATCCTCCCTTCCCTCCTCCTTTCCCTCTCCTAGGTGCTGCGCGGGCAGGTGAGCTGCTGCATTGGTGTGTCTTATCCCTAATCAGCTGAGCAGTGCACGAGCAGGTGGGAGTGATCCAATCAGCGACTTCACACTCTCCATAAAGGCAGACGTCAGTCACTAGTTGATGCTGGACTGTGAACAACTAACAGTTTCTGCAAACTGTTCAGTCTAGTGCCTGCATTTCTGAAAACCTCTGGTTAACCCTGTCGTCTTCTCCCTTTTACAGTCTAGGCTCCCACCTGCTCGTTTTCACCTCCCCTGGGTCGTCCGTCTCCTGCCACCGCTTCTCCTCTGGTTTCCCTGGACTTCACCTCCCACACCGCATCTCTGGATTCTCCATCCACCCACAACCATCCCTCTCAGCCACCTGCCTGCCACTCGCCACCTCCACCACCTGCCACGCTTCCCCCAGGACTTCTCTACCCCTGCCATCTGGATTCCCCCACCTCTGTTCCCCTCAGCTAACTACCTGTATTCCTCCAAGCCAGACTGTTAGTGTTGTTTACCACTTTGTAGTTTTGTATCATATTTATTCCTCGGGTTAGCATAGAGTACTCCATTATCATGTTCAATTAGTGTTCTGATTGCATTGTTGTATTCCCGTAGTCAACAGGTTAGTGCAGTTTTCTTATCCTGAGTTTGATAGTTTACTCTCTCCCCCTACTTGGTTCAGGTTTGTATCCTGATTAATTCGTATCGATAGCATTCTGTCACTGTATAGTTGTAGTTTTTGCACTTATTCCTGCCTAGGTGTTACCTATTGTGGGTTTATTGTACATACACTGAAGCCAGTTGCCGCTGGTCCATTAGAGGGACCTTGTCTGTTACTTACTTACCCATACTTCTTAGTGTGACCTCATGTCACTTTCGGATGTAGTTCACTCACAAGTATTGTAGTTCTTGCTCCTGTAACCCTCGTTCTGAAAAAAAGCCTTTTTCTATTTCTGTGTGTTTGTATTGTTTGTCTGGTCTCCATTTGCTATCCTGTTATCCCCGACTCCCCTCACCCCCACACTCACCCCAAACCGGTAGAGGCAGATGGCCACCTTCCTTGTGCCTGGTTCTATCTGAGTTTTTTTTTTTTTTTTAACCTCCCAGTTAAAGAGTTTTTTGTTTTTTGGTTCCTTTCCACTGTCGCTGACTGCTTGCTTTTTGGGCTCTCTGTTCTCTGTTTAAAATTCATGAGGTATTCACCTTACTATGTGAAGTACCTTGAAATGACATATGTTGTGAAATGGCTCAATATAAATAAAAGAGAACTGAATTGAAACTAAATAAGTTCATAGGTAATCGGTTCATCACTGTTAGTGACGTTAATCACTTCTGATAGCATGATTTTACTTTTAAGGGGCCATTGGTTTCTGTCTGAGTACTATTTTAATTACTGAAATATTTAATAACTGAGAGCTTTACTCATTCTTTCTGCCTATGTCCTTCTACATTAAAAAGCATTTACCAAAACAAGAAGACACACCTATCAGCTACTGCTCGCAGTACACACACAAAGGTGGTTAAGATGCTGATAATTGGTGCTTTGGGATGTGCAGGGAGGAGATGAGATGAAAAATTATCTCACATCCTCCCTGAGGAGTGATGAGTGGGTGGCTTCTGCATTCACTAAGAATTCTAAGTCTGCTGTAATTTGTATGGCTATCTTGTAAATGCTGGACACTGCCAGCAAGAATAGATCGGTGACTATGTTTATGTGTTCTTTTAACAATTTGGCAATTTGTAACATTTGGAATGAAATGAAAACGGCTATGAATCCATCTTGTGAATCACACACAAAATGCAATGCTCATTTAATTGCAAGTTTATCAAGCACATTTGCAGTGTCAAATCAGAGCTTACTCCAATCAGCGATGACATTATGACCACTGACAGGTGAAGTGAATAACACTGATCATCTTGTTGGCATGCAACCTTCTGCTGGGAAACCTCAAGTCCTGACATTCATGTGGATGTTTGACATGTACCACCCACAAAAGCATTGCAGGTCAGGCAACTTACTTATTGAAAACTTCAGTCTTTGGCAAATTTGGAAAAAACAAAACATGATCGTTTTTATAGTATTTAGATTTGATGAGCAAAACTGATAAATTGCCATTAGACCTTAACACAACCTCAGCATATGTTAGGGTGCTAAACTATGATGGTGGTGCACATTGAACAAGTGAACAGAAACTTGGATGGAAATACACTGTATAATACTGTTGCTCTGTAAATGTCGAAAGTATAAATGAGCAACTGTTCACCATGCCAACAGACAAGGTGATAATATTGTCATTGCTATGCTCATAACGTGTTTCTTCTGCCCTTAGGAAGCCCACAAGAAGTAAAATGATGCAGGTCTAATATGAGGGTAGTAGATGTAGTCAGGCAAGTAAGCTGTTTCAATTTTGTGACATAATACTGGAAAACTATTTTTTTTCCTTTCTATATTTAAATACCACTGTGTTGGTGTTCATCTCACACAGGCCTTCAGCCTGGATATGGCAGCAGAGCATGGGCATTTCTATCAAAGTGGAAAACATCAACAAACACAAACAAAGCCTCCATCATTTGATTTGTGAGTCAAATAGATTGAGCTGAAGCGATTCACTGCTTTCCCAGCTGCTCACTGCAAGGTGATTCAAGGAACATGAGAGAGTCCAGATCAAACTTTCTGACTTTAATCCATGTCCTTCTTCACTTCTGACTTAGTGTTTGAGAGGTACTGTCATCCTTGACCTAAATTAGAGCCCCCTCCCCATGCCTTACCCTCCATCTTCCTCTCTGATTTTATCTCTATCTCGATCTTTAGCTCTGCTTGGTTTTGTCTCTCGGAGAAGACGAGTGGTTTGGGAAAAAGCTGTCAGTTCCAGGCTGGCATGCCATGAAGGGTAAGGAGGGGAATATGAGCTAATGAAGTCAGTCCTGAGTGGGAACAGCAGTGCCTTTTTTTTTCCTGAGCTCCACTTCCACTTGTTAACATGACATGTTAGACCTCAGTAGCCGCTCTTGTCTAACCTCTCGCCATCACTCCATTTTGGTTTTCATTATCAATCAGTCACCATTCACTGACTCCTATTTTCTCCCTTTCCCATTTATGGGTTGCTCTGTTCTTTTGCTCCTTCCTTCCATTCCTCCAACCCTCACTGTCAGCTCATATATACGTCTATCCCTGTTAATATGGAAACTGAAAAGGCCCCGAAGGTGACATTGTGACAGGCGAATCAACCTCTTGTTTTTTGGCATCATTCACACCCGTCAGGGACTTTAATATGATTTCAGATGCCATTTGCATTCCATTTGTGGCTATTCAAAGTTATCAATCTCCCTTGTTTCCCTTGGCGGTGTTGACTGACTACTAAAACTCAGCACCAAAAAAAAGCACAGCAGAGAAAATGAGCAACCATATTCTGATGTGAATAAATGAGTGTGACTATTTAATATCTCACAATTCTTTGAATTTATGGCAAATTTGCAGACTAATTCATGAAAACACAATGCAGACTACTTTTCTGTCCTTTTGATGGCATGGTTTTGTTTGGGTAAGATTAGGCAACTGAAACTTGTTAAGCTTAAGAACAAATGGTGCTCATAGTTACAAAAAACAGCTGTCCTCCACGTCAAGACCAATCTTGGAGCCCCGTTTACCTTGATGTCTTTCACTAGTAGTGTTACTGCATCATGCAATTAACAACCTTAATAGAGCCACATATAAAACGTAAGCTTTACTGAGCACAACAATCTAGTGTACCCTGTGTTTGTAGATTTGTCAAAAGTACATAAAAACAACGGTAGCAAGAATTCAAGCTGCCAAAGGAGGTCATACCAAATATTAATATTTTTGGTTAATATATGTGAATAAGGACTAGCTGTTCCAATTTGTTACTTGTCTAATAAACAACAATACAATTTTTAGTTTGGGTTTCCTCTCATAATATTCACTTGTGGTACCACCTCTGTTTTCCATTATGAACTTTATTGGCAGCTTCCTATCCTCCTGAAGTGATCTCGACCTGTGGCGAGATAAGATTATTATTATTACTCTGCCAAGGATGCGGCAGAGTTCTGTGATGATCGGCATACATTTGTCTTTTTGTCTGTGCTCAATATTACTCAAAAACTAAGGGATTTGGATGAAATTTTCAGGGAAGGTCAGAAATTACACAAGGACCACCTCATTAGATTTTGGCAGTGATGCAGCTTACAAATCTGGATCCACAGATTTGTTAAAGATTTCTGTATCATTACGAGATTGCAGCATGCCATCACTGCAACTATGACAACAAGTGAACACACGATCACAAGATTGCAATCCTACTACAAAATAACCACTGCAGACTTATCAGGACTTATCCATCATAAATCATACAACAACTGAGCAGGCTTGGCAGAGTACTACGCTCTCTGAGTGCTCTTCTTCTTCTTCTTCTTCTTCTTATTATTATCTACAAAGTAAGTCTGTCTTCTTTGCTTTTTGCAATATACCTAATACGTAATAAATCTGTAAGTTTAGCTTCTTATGTCCGAGGTAATATACCCAAACCCTGTCCTTCTACACCCCCCTCTGTTCTCAAAATCATTTTGCCAGTTTCTTCTCTTCACCAACTGATGTGCTCTTTATTAGCCAATCCCACCCTCTACACTGTTTTAAAGCTCTTCATTTAGGAGTCTCTTAAACAAGCCAGCCTCCAGAGGAGATCCTTAACAGACTCTTCTTCAATTACAGAATGGGAGATAAAGTTAAAAAGAAAACCATTAAAACCAGCAGGCCTGGGCAGAACAACTTGTCAAGAGACAGTGATGTAATGAGGAACATTTAAGACTGCTCTTAAAAAGAAGACCAGAAGCGAGTAAGACTGCTAAAATGATCTTTACTGGATGTTGAGGCCTCTCTCTCTTGCTTCCTTGAAGCACGCACACATATATACACTTGCTCGGCCAAAATTGTCCTCTGTGCTGTTAGAGGAGTGCAGACAGGCCTGAACAGTTTCATTTAGCAGTGTGCTGTACTGATTACTAGCTTGTCTCCTCACTTCCTATTAGAGAGCAGAGAAGATGAGGAAGTGGAGCAGGACACACACACACACTGAATATGCAGAAATTCATATCATATCCTTTGTATTGGATTGTACCATGTTGCTTTTTCAGATCAACTTGCAATTTTTTATGATTTAAATGAAACCATGAAAACAAGCAAAGGCAGACAGTCTTTTAAAATATGTATGCTCGACCACAGCTGAACTGACCCTCAAAGAGATCCATAATATGATGAGGTGTAGGCTCTGTGGAGCCCATATTTCTTACCCTGTTTCTGATTGACCCTTCAATGCTTACCTCGAATTGACACAGAAAGATGACAGCTAGTCTATTCCATTCATATTATTCAAGTAAGCTTCCTGGAATTATTTATACTACGTTATCTTGCACTCTTTTAAAGTAGAGACCCTTTTCACCATTTAACTAAGTGCATGGCTGCAAATCTTTTATTTATCGTTTTTTCTAACTGATTTTCCAAATAAATTAAGATTAACCTTTAAAGTTGCCAAAACTACTGTGATGGGTTTGTTGGCATAAAAATGTTGGTAATTGCATCAAGTTAATCTTTTTTTTCCTTTCTGCTTTTCCCTTCAGGGGTCACCACAGCGAATCATCTGTTTCCAACTAACTCTATACTCTGCATCCTCTTCTCTTACACCAACTAACTTCATGTCCTCTTTCAGTACATTCACAAACCTCCTCTTTGGTCTTCTCTCGGCCTCCTGCCTGGCAGTTCAAAACTCAGCATCCTTCTACCGACATATTCACTATCCCTCCTCTGTACATGTCCAAACCATCTCAGTCTGGTCTCTCTGACTTTATCTCCAAAACATATAACATGCGCTGTTCCTCTGATGTATTCATTCCTGATCCTATCCATCCTGGTCACTCCCAAAGAAAACCTTTGTTATAGTGCGGGGGAAAATGTGAACCCAAAGTGAGAGCGTACAGAGCAGACGGCAGGCAGACTGGATTTAAACAGGGTTTTTTTCCATAATGGTACAAAATTAACTACTAAACGCCAACTAGGGCCAGAACTCACTACGGGTGAGAGAGGGGGGAAGGCAGGCTCACGGGTACTGGCAGTCGGGGGGGAGGCGCATGACGGCATCCAGCAGAGAGTGGCGGCGGGCCAGGGATGACACCGGGTCCTTATCGTGAAGCAGTGCCCGATTGACCGGAGCAGTCGTGAGGTCATGAGTTCATGTCACCTGTCTGGGGGATGGCGTCCAAGGTCCTCTATCCGGAGGTGCCTTGGTGGGGTCCATGTCCTCACACCTGGAGGACAGCTTCTTGGGGGGGGGGGGGGGGGGGGCTCACTATGGGGGAATCCTGAAGGGAAAGGTAGGCTGCTCCGACGGATCAGTGTTGCACCGTTGTTGCAGACTCAGGCAACAGACAGGATGATCCAACATCAACTGCCGTGTGAAGCCGGTCTTTATAGTTGATGGTGGTGATGGGATGAGCTGCAGGTGTGCGGCTCCAGCAGCTGCACTCAATCCAGGCTGATCAACAGCAGCAGAGAGCCACACAGACCAGAGACACACCGCAGAGGAGCGGATGGCTGGAAGGGGGCGAGGCTCGGCTGAGGCTGTGACAACCTCAGCATTTGAATTTCTGCTTCCTCCAGCTCTGCCTCCTGTCTTTTCCTCACTGCCAGTGTCTCTAAATCATACATCACTGGTCTCACTACTGTTTTCAACACATTTCCTTTCATTCTTGCTGATAATCTTTTATCACATATCACACCTGACGCTTTTCTCCACCAATTCCAACCTGATTGCATATGCTTCTTCACCTCTTTTCCACACTCTCCATTACTCTGGACAGTTGACCCTAAGTACATAAAATCCTATAACTTCTTTATATCTATTTCCTGTACCTTCACCCTTCCACTTGGGTCCCTCTCATTCATACACATGTATTCTGTTTTGCTGAGGCTAACCTTCATTTTACGTTGGATCCCCTTCCTGCCACAACCCTCTTGTGCCCACTTGAGACTGCATTGCACCAAGTTAATACTGAATGTAATTTAATTTGAAATTTCTGCATCAATTGCTTTAAATGTCAATCAATGTTTAGTAAACAATGGATGCACTTTGATAAGATGGCTCCTTTGTCTCAATTTATCCTTTTTCTTATTCAATTTCTGAAAATTTCCTCTACAATTGTACACTGACTGGTCAATAAAAAATCGCATGCAGTGTTTGTAAAACCTGGCGACAGCTATGCTAAGGACATGGTGTGGTGTGTTCATTCAAAGCAACAGCATAATACATACGTGTCAGTCATGCTTTCCTTGCTGTAGCATGAAGGATGTGCCAATCTGTTTGTTCTAAATAGCAAGAAGATGAATAAAAGGTAAAAGACAATACATTCTGACAAACCAGAAGCTGCCAGAGGCCAGGCACAGATTCTGATTGCTTATGGTTGTCGTACTAATACCTTAGATTGAATATGGCAGTGACTTATTAATGTTAAAAAGAATTTTTAAAAGTTCCATCTAATCTAAGGACAGGAGGAGATGTATGTGGACAGGATGAGTGCTAGGAGAAGGAAAAGCAACCATTGTCTGTGACCTGTTAAATGTACTTGTCAGGTGAAAGAAGTCTTCTTTGGTGAGCTGATGTAAAAACAGCCTTCAGCTATGACTGTCACGGCTGGGAATTCAACATCACTGCTCTCATGGAGAAAATGATCCATTCAAGCCTTCAGTAACAGGGTCATTTCAGATAAAAATGCAGGGTATGTGAGTGCCCATGTGTACAAACAGCGCATTTTTTAGGCATTCGATATGCTTATTTTGGCACACTGGGAAAATTCATTGTGATATCAGGACTGTTACATGAAGTACATGGATATTGTGCAAACTTGCAAACCCTACAGGTTTAAGATTCCAGAGTATTTACTATGTAACTTGCTGTCAACAAGATCTGATCAGGATGAGTAAGACTAAAAGAATATTCAAATATAGCAAGGGAAGAAAAAATTGGAAACAAAAGATTTTTTGATGAAACTTTATGTAATGAACAATAAATAGCTGCATGAATATTGAAATAGAAATCAGCGAGTGTTTCAAGTACTACAACATCAGGCCTACTGTTAAGGATGTTGGTGGTTGTACAATATTATGCTCTGGGGCTGATTTGATGCCAGTGGAAATGGTGCTTTGCGCAAAGTAAATTGAGTAATGGATAAGGAGGATTACCTTGACATTCTTCAGGAAAACCAAAAATCATCAGCCAGAAGATTGGGTCTTGGATGCAGATGGGTGTTCTAACAAGATGACAACAAACACACATCAAAAGAGAGATAGCCAAATTAGGCTACAATTATGGTCGTAGTCTGGCCTCTCCAAAATCCTGGTATATGAAACTTGGCTTACGAACCCATGACCAATCAGCTTCAATCCAGAAGGGATTTCATGATGCACCAAGATGTTGTGGTAGACCTTCCTTTTCATGACATCTATTTTAACTAATTTGCCCATGCCATACTGTGTTTGATTGTGGGTACAAATGCAAAACGTTCCCCAGCTTTTCTGATGACATAAAGACGGCGATGCTGCCCAAAGAGTTCAAACTTGGGCCCGTCCATCCAGAGTGCCTTCTTCTAGTCATTCCAGTCCAGTGTTTGTTCTCCCTGGCAAATTTTAGATGTTTGCAGGCCTCAATAATGACTTCTCAGCAGCTATTCTTCCCTTTAAGCCTTGTCCATTCAGTTGTCTGCTTATGATCATTCTGGTCACTTTCTCAGATTCTGATCTACAAGCATTAATGTCTGCCTGAAGATCAGCAGTGGTCTTCCTTCTGTCTCTAGTACTTCAAAACTTGAAATTTACTAGCACTTCCAATCTTGAAGTACTAGACGTCTGCTTCAGTTAGCTTTCATTTTCGACCTCTTCCTTGGCACAGTTTGTAAATACCAGTCTCTGCAATCGAGTCACAGGTGTACTTGACCACACTGTGATGACAGTTTATGTCTTGCCATATTTGTCTCAAAGACCATCCAGCATCATGAAGTGCTTTAATTTGGATTGTCTTTCTCACTGAGTTCCCTACACTTCATTATTTTGAACAAAATCAGAAATTTGAATTCACATTTTTTAAAAATGTTGTTGTTGTTTTTAACCAAATTTGAGCCAACATACTGGAATTCTCTGAGAAGTCAGAAATCAGAAATTAATCAAGAATCACATACAACCACTAAAACTACCTTTTTCTGTTCAGGAATGCAAGCAAATAATTGTAATTTGGCATTTATTCAATTCAATCGAATTTTATTGATATAGCGCCAATTACAAGTCAAATTGTCTCTAGATGTTTTACGGAACCCATATGCCATCTCAATCAAATAATAATAATGATATTCTTTAGTATTTTTTGTGTATTTGACAAAACAGTTAAAGTTTTTACTCTGTCGAGGCTCCACCTCCTTGGGGGAGGGATAACTTAAACAACAAAAATATCTGTGTTTTAATAACTTAATTATAAGCTTTTTGTTCATAAAAAATTACTCAAATAAAAATTTATATTCCTAAAAAAAAAGAACCATCAAAAAGACACCATTTATCACTGTCCCATTTTAAAATTTTCATAAATTTTAAATTATAAACATGTATATGTCTATTCATTGATTCAACTGTCAACCACAATTATATTTGAATTGAAAAACTTCACTTGTTGTGTCAAATATTGCTATTTGACAGTGTGATTAATTGCGATGAATTAATTACAAAGCCTGTAATTAATTAGATTTTTTTCCACCACTAATATATAGTACACACACACACACACACACACACACACACACACACACGCACACACACACACAGAGATATATATATAAAAATAAAAAGCCGGGACGCAAACCAGGGATCTTCTCGCTGCAAGGCGAAAGTGCTAACCACTACGCCACTGTGCAGCCCCTCAGGAGGATATATATATATATATATATATATATATAAATATATATATATTAGGGCTGGGACTTTAACGCGTTAATTTCGATTAATTGGCTACGGTGCAAATAACGCGTTAAAATAATAACGCAATTAATTGCACCCTCCTCAGTTCCCTCATTTCTGGCACACCAGTAACTCTGACGAACACTCCATCCCAGTAGGTGGCGGTAATGAACCTGAAGTCTGTTTGTGGCCATGAAGAAGAAGCACAGGAAGTACTGAGTGAAGTCAGGCACTGGTGAACAGTGAAGAAAGAAGAGATTGAGCTTGTTGGGCAGAAATTTTCCTTTTAAAAATCTTCCTGATGGCAGCTTGGATAAAAGCCTGGTTGTGTGCAAATTGTGCAACAAAGAGTTTTCTGATCACTGCGTCACTTCAAGTCGACGGTATCACCTCAATGTAAAACATGTTGCTGTTAGCACCAGAGCTAACGTTAGCTACGAGTCATGCTAACGGCTAACGGTGGAGCCATCCCATAATAGACCTCTTTTCTAGACAGTGCTTACGTTTACAGAAAGTCTTAAAATGTTGAATAAAATCGCTATAATTGCACTTAGATTTGCAGTAATCTGTGAATGTAGCAGACAGATGAAAAATGCAGATAAATAGAAATGAAACATTTTTGTGGTTTAAGTTTTTACTCCGTCGAGGCTCTGCCTCCTTGGAGGAGGAATAACCTAAACAACAAAAATATCTCTTTTAATAACTTAATTATAAACTTTTACAAAACTGTTTATAAAAAATTACATAAATAAAAATTGATATTCCTATAAAAAGAACCATCAAAATTACACCATTTATCAGACCCAGAAAAGATGAAAACAGAATGAACATGTGGATTTTCAACTTTCTGAAGCTCCTTGAACTACTTATGCTGATTTTATGTGCCATACAGTGGAAAAAACAACTAAATTCAGGCTTTAAGTCATCAAAATCACTTTTTTCTAGATGTCCCTTTTTCTTTTTTTAAATAAATTTTAAATTATAAACATGTATATGTCTATTCATTGATTCAACTCTCAACCACAATTTTATTTGAATTGATAAACTTCACTTATTGTGTCAAATATTGCTATTTGACAAAACTGCAATTATTGCGATTAATTACAAAGCCTGTAATTAATTTGATTAAATTTTTTAATCGTGTCACCACTAATATATATATATATATATATATATATATATATATATATGTATATATATATGTATATATATATATATATATATATATATATATATATATATATATACACACACGTGTGTGTGTGTATGTGTAAATATGTAGCTTCTTCAGAGGATTCCCCCGTTGCTCCTGTGAGAGCATAATAAAGACCTAAACACGCACACACACACACACACACACACACACACACACACACACACACACACACACACACACACACACACACACACACACACACACACACAGAGCTTTCTTGTCATTTGTAGAAAGCACTTGAGGGTGTGATGTCCAGTGAGTGGCAACAGATTAGTCACACCTGATCCTTTAAAATCTCAGGTGTGCTTTTATCAAAATGGCCCCTGGCCTGTACATGCTCCACAAACCAGGCATGACAAGGAATTTGGAATCTGTGCATCACTCCTGGACCACCCGCGGATATTTTTCTGTTTCTACATGATGAAGTGATGGGAGTATTTATAGAAACACTACTGAAGTCAACCCTGTGATATGAAGCTTTCCGGGCCAAATTCTTTAATCTGCTCTTTGTCAGCATTTTGATTTAACCCTCAGATCTAGAACATGCTTAGGCGGTTGTTTGCTAATTAATACAGACTCTCTGGCAGGAGATAACACAGCGTGTCATTCACACAGACAGCCACCAGCACTTTCATCTTAAAGCAGAACACGAGATAAAATAGCACAAATGAAGGACTGCACTTCTACTGAACCAATTTCTCATTTCTTAGAGTGTCTCGTCAAGGTCCTTGCTCTGCACTTTGTTAGTGATGAGTAAGGGGAATAAAGTGATTCTTCTTTTTTTTGTTTTTTGGCTTCCATTGAGCTAATAACATGGTCAGATAATTTGTCCTGTGGACGACGTCATCTACAACAGCTCTCTTTCTCATCAGATTGCTGATCACATACTATTACGGCTTGTATCTAACTATTGCAATGGTAGTTACAGTACCTTAAAGAGTATGTCTGCTTTGAGGCTTATCTGTTTGCACTTACTACTTGGCATTATATTAGGTAAAACTTAGAATTGTTGAGAAAAGGTTTGTGTTATAGAATAGAATAGAATAGAACAGAATAGAATAGAATAGAATCAATAACTTTGTCTGTTCCAAGTAAAAACAGAAATTCCTCTTTTGTCATGACTGTAAGACAAAATTAAAAAAAAACACACTCAAACACTGAAAGCACCCTCACACATTAAAAACACAGTACAATAAATACAACTAAACCTTGACTATGTACTATAAACAGACAAGCTAAGGTTAACTTCACTTAAAGTTTTCTAAAACATTAGGAACTAGAAAAGCCCTGAGAGAGCACAGAACTCCACCAAGGCTGTTCATTCCCCCATAGGGCATTGTGACAAATGCGGCATTTTTTTAAAATTAATTATTGATGATCACAAATCATGGCAACATAGAATATGTCCATTTAATATATATGTACCCACAAACAAAATGACCTTGCACTGAGCACAAGTGTGTGTTATGCATGTGTACGTTATGTACAAATACCGAATCGCGTGACGTAAATATGTAACGGGCGGCAGGAATTCATGGGACTCAGAAACACCCCCACAATTTAATCAACTGTTCCTTGTATCATTTCCAATGGATAAGTCCTCAGTGGTCGATTTTTAGTAGGATCACAATCATGTGATCGTCAGCAGGCAGCTGACGTAGTGTTTACTTGTTGTCATAGTTACAGTGACACCGTGTCGCTATCTTGCAACGATACAGAAATCAGTCTGGATCCACAAATCTGTGGATTCAGACTATAAGCCTCATCACTGCCAAAATCTAATCAAGTGGTCCTTGTGTCATTTCTGACCCTCTCTGAAAATTTCATCCAAATCTCTTATTCCGTTTTTGAGTAATGTTGCTAACAGACAGGCAAACAGACAGACAAACAAACATCAATCGTCACATAACTCCGCCATGCTCCTTGGCGGAGTAATTATAGAAATAGCTAGTTTTACACTAGTTATGTGTCCCATTGCCATCAAAAATTATGACTGGCAAAGTCAGATGTGAAATAGCATGGTATTTTTAATCCTCGTAACTAGTCTTGCATAGTAGCCAGCATAGTAACAGTGTCTTTTTTGTTTGTTTGTTGCTGTTTTTATTTACATTTTTAATGAAAATATGTAGTTAATGTTTTTGTCGCAGACCTTGTTGAATTGGTCAGGTAAAAGCTACAATACCTCACCTGGAGAAGGAAAACAGAGGCCCCCTCTGGAGCCTAACCTCAAAAGGAAGATTGGCATTGAGTCTCTGGTACTAAGCGGTATATGGGGGTTGGCTGAGCACAACGTAAAAACAATGAAATTACAACTTTGTTAGCCCATCACAAACATAGGTGTTAGGGACTGAATTTGATATAAACCAATTGACAGGAGAGGTGTGAGCTTTTCCATGCTGACCCCAGCATCACAGACTGGTTCTATGGGTGAGGAATGTCACCTCTCTGACAGGAAAGGAAGTGAAGCTGGTGCGGCAGATACAGCAGTACCATCCACACAGAGCATGACTCGAGAAGACATGGCTGCATCTGCCAAGCCTTCTATTACCTGCCAATCCACATTGTCAGTTGTGACCTAACAGATTAATTGCTAGGCTCTCCCTCAGAGGTGGAAGAAGGACTTTGGACATCTAGTCGAAGATTGGCGTAAAGCCACTAATGTTTTCATGTTGAAAGGGGGCAGCTGAGGTGGTTTAAGCATCTGATTAGAATGCCACCTGGGATTTTTACTTTGGAAGTTTCTCAGACATGTCCAACTGTGTGTAGACCCCAGAGTAAACCCCAGAATTTACTGGAAGGATTACATAGTTTATCTGACCAGGGAAAATCTCTGTATGTCTCAGGAGGAAATGGAAAAAACAAACAAACAAAAAAAAAAACATCGGGGACATCTGGTATGAAAGAGTTTCAGTCGTTTTTTCTCAAAAAAGTCCCTTACAATACATTTGTAATGTGGTTTAAGAACACAGAAGCTAAAGATGATTTACTCCAGGAGTCCCATTTAAATCATCCCTGTTTTAGATGGCCTTGATGTATTCAAGATTGTATGCCCAGGAGAAAGCAAAGTGTGACCATAGTTGTCAAATAAATTTTCATTTCTAATATTAAATGTTAAACTTTGGAAATAATATTTGGAGGAACAGGCTATGCAGGATGTGTTTCCTGTTGTAGAAAGAAATGAAATTAAAGAATCCTGCACACTGTTAATCACTTAAACTCAGTTTATTAAGACAATGTGGTGTTCATCTGAATAAATGAGTTCAAGTGAAGAACAGTGTAGGACTTTGTGTTTTCTTTTTAAGTCAGGAGTTGTACAAAAACCTTTCTGCATTCTGTGAAAAGGAGTTTGACAAATAATTCACACTGTCCACCGATCCATCATGTTCATCTCTTGCTTTATCTCCCCATCCTTTCCTAAGTCATGTTGATGGCACAACTTAGCCTAGTTCAGCAGGACTCCCTTCCTTCAGCAGGTATGTCCTCTTTCCACTGTGACCAGCATCTGGTCAGCCAAAGGTTGCCATGACAGCCCCAGCCAACAACAGCAGTGACCAGGTTGACCCTTGCCAGAGCTCCATTCAGTGGTCTGGCTCTGGGCCTGAGATCCTGCTGTATGGACCTCCACCTTTAGTACTCGACATGTTCCACTGTGCTTAACCCTCAAGCGACCAAGCCATTTTAGCGACTAAAATGACCGAGTGGGGTCATTTATGGCCCCAGTATATTATACATGAATACTTCTAGTTTAGTGCCTCTTTTTGTGCTTTCTTACCTCTTCCACTCCACTGTTTTTTAAAACAGGTATTCTAAAATATTCTTATATAATTACTCATGGATTTTAATCATTTTTGACTCAGAGCTAAAGTAAAAACCATGTGAACAATATGGCATGCCGTAAGAACACAGTAACATTTATTTAGACAAGCTTTGTCTACCCCTTCTTTTAAAACATTTTTTCCTTTTCTTTCCTCAATACTAAATCAAAAGTACAGAGAAACAAAATCTACACAAACATCTCATCTGTACATGTGCAATGTAATATGCAGGGAAGTATTTATATTACTGAAATATCTGAACAATGTAACAGTACAAATGAAATGCCAAGTTAGCATAAAAGTACTGAAAAGTCATAGTAATAAGGTTCAGTGATGCACTATTAGTAATATCTCAGACAGTCTTCACAAACAACTTGTTTGTGGCTATGTTCTGGGCACACTGCCTTGTCGCATATAGCACATGCATGTGACACTTTATGGCCAGTACCTCTACCTGCCCCCCTTGCAGGCATATCTTGATCACCTGCTCGAGGTGCCACAGGTATGGGATGGACCTCATGGTCAGATTCTACATCAGAATGGTCTGACATCTCAGAGAGATGGTCATCATTGTCTGATGCTGACTCATCTCCATCAGTTCAGCTATTTTCATCATCACTTTGGTCATCAAGAATCTCTTTCAGTGCTTCTGCAACAGTAAATCTTGCTATTCTAGGTCTGTCAGCCATGGTGCACTGCAAAACATTGAAATATAGTGATTAGAGGCAGAAATAAATATATAAAACCAAAGCCTACAATAGTAAAAAACCTATACATCTTTCCATCTCCCCAGACAAGTTTCCATTATTTTGGTACCATCAGTTGGCCGATCTCTGCAAAAAACTATGAGCAGCTGTAGGACAAGTAGACTGACAAATTCATGGTAGAAAATATTTTTCTGATAAAAGATATAAAAGTGGCAAATATGATTATACGGCTGGGGTCATAAATGACCCCACTCGGTCACTTGAGGGTTAAAGAAAATCATATGTACATGCAGTTGCATGACATTGCGATATTAAGATATTAGTTCATTTGAAATAGTTCATCTATTGATCTTTTTTGTAGTTGGTTCAGTTTAAACATGTAAATTACCATATCTAAATTAAAACAAAAGTTTAACCTCAGTTCATTTGTCAGTTTGAAGAGTCACGTATTCATTTAACATGTAGAATTGTGTTCCACAGTAGACAATGGCATGTAAGGCTGTCCCAGTCGCTTTGATTAATTATAAGTGTACATGGAAAGGAATACTACTACTACGACTACTACTTCTACTACTACTACTACTACTACTACTACTAGTACTACTACTACTACTACTAATAATAATAATAATAATAATCATGATATAGAAAGAGATTGCAAAAAATCATAATAATAATGAATCAAGAATAAACCTTTGCTGTCCTACAAGAACATCAGAACAACTAATCTGACATAGAGGCCAAGTGCAGGGCTTTTTGGAATATTGTGCTTTGGGCAGACGGATCAAAGATGGAGTTGTTTGGCCACACTAACACTAGAGATGTTGGCACAGACCACAAACAGCTTTTCAGGGGAAGAACTCTACACCAACTGTGAAGTGTGGTGATGGAAATGTTATGGTTTGAGGTTGCTTTGCTGCCTGAGGGACTGGGCAGTTTGCAGTCATTGATTCCATTATGAATTCTGAATCATATCAAATCATCATATCAGAGGCCATCTAAAAGTCTGGAAATGTAACTTTCAACAGGTTCATGATCTTGAGAACAGAAAATTCACCAAGGAATGGCTCACAAAGAAGTGGAGGGTTAGAGAACGGTCAAGTGAGAGCCCAGAAAAGCGCATTTGTGAGGTCACACACTGATGTTGGACGAGAAGGCCTGGCTCTCATATATATATATATATGTATATATATATATATATATATATATATATATATATATATATATATATATATATATATATATATATATATATATATATATATATATATATATATATATATATATAAAGCTCCTCAAACATCCTGCAGCTGACAGAATGCATGAATAGAGGGCCAAACAAACCACCAGGCCAATGATGTCAAAGACCACCAGAGAACTATGCAAAACATCTACAAGAAGTGATTTCTGCAAAATTACTTCTTTTGGCAGGAAGTTTATTAACTTACCATTGAAAGTTTGTCTCATTGCATTCAGTGCTAACTTTGGTGAATGACAGTGTTCCTTCCCTGGTACACTTAACCTCTTGACGCCGATTGTAACAAATTTGCAACATACCACTTTCATTCAGACTGCAGCCAAGATAGCATATCCATTCCCCCAGTGCCGGTTTGTGCATATTCAATACGTACCTCTGAACTTTTTGCAAGCACTGGTTTCTCGTAGGACCGGTCGGAGTGGGACCTAATTATTATATATCTGTTATTATTATTATATATCTGTTCTATGTGTAATGGATAAATTAACAATCTTCACTTATTTTAGCATCAGCTGAAAAGCAAATCCACACAAAAAAAAAGTTTTTCATTTAATTGTAAATAAATTCAGGTGTCAAAGAGTTAACATTAATCAAGGTGACTAGGAAGGGCATGGTGACATTAGGCAGTGAAGAGGTAAGGTAAAATGGCATTATATATTCCATAGTAACTGCTGTTAGTAAAAGGCTACGTTAAAAAGATATAATTTTAAGGGTTGTTTAAACATTTCAGCAGAGCCTGACTCCATTATCTTTGGGCAGCTATTCCACACGCTCCCTCTCCAGTTTTCATTGTTGTGTGATTTTGGCTAGCCAGAAAACCAGCAGTACAGATTCTACAGGTCCGTGATAGGACTTAAGGCAGCAGGATCTGTGTGCCAGTACTAAACCATTAAGAGTGCTGCATAGAAGAAGGAATCTTAAAATCAGTCATATTAGACACAGGAAGCCAGTGCAGTGCTGCTAAGACTGGAAAATGTGTTCTATCTTCATTATTATTATTAGCAGTTTAGCAGCACAATAATTAGGAGCTTATTAACATACTTTTTAAAATCTAAATCAAAGACAACCAGAAGATAGAACTTACCGCCATCAGCAGCATGTCTCAGATTGCTGGTTATGTTTGTGAGAGCCATCTGTGATTACTTTTGAAACATGGCTTTAATTCATCTAGAATATTGATTTTATTTAGAAAGTGGTTATATGGACCCAAATACATATATATTTTTTTCTGACATAATGTTTCATGGAAGAATTGATATGCCCACATAATTGCTCTGGAATTCAACAGTGTAGATTAGGGTTCTTCAGCCGAGGTTCGATGAGCTCCATTTTAAATATATTAAGATAGACACCAGCTTCAAAGGATGTGTTATAATTTTCAGAACAGAGTCTGAACTACTGTTGAAAAAGAAACTTTTAAAGAGTGGAAAAGGGACCAGATTGAGACAGCAGGATGACAGTTTGCTCAGAATAATTATCTTAAATGTTCTGCAAGTGAGATGCTGGTGAATGATTTCCTGTCTTTCATTAGCTTTAATGCATGGGTTGCTAGCAGTTTAAGCAACATCAGTCATTATATTTAGGGACAGAGGCCAGACTTAAAACGTCTGGAAACAGTCTATCTACAGTGAAAATTGTATTCCAGAGATAATTTCCTATTTCCTAAAAAAAGAAGAAAAAAAAGTAAGGCAATGACAATGTGTACAGTGTTATTGTACATGGCGATGTATTTTTTGTAAATACTGCGGTGGATCTCTTGTCCAGGTTTCCTACATGATGTCTTCAGCTCATGGATAGTGTTCCTCATCCATGGAGATGTTCTATTACATGACCTCTGTTTGACCTTGAGGCAGTTTTATTCAGTATGCTACCTGAGTTGTTATTGAAAGTCATAATCTTTTAACTTCATTCAGCAGCTTCGTGATATGAATCAAAACACTTACAATCTTAAAGAATTCATTTTCTGCAACAGCATCTAAAACTCTCTTCTGAACTTAATTTGTGATGGTAGCTATGAGCGCTGTCAAACAACACATAGTAATGATCAGAGACATGGCATGCAAGACACTGGAACATTGTCCATACTGAACCTTTTTGACACAATCCCGTCAAATATATTGCCATGCACGTGGGAGGCCTCTGTAACATGTTGAGTAGGATCAAGGTTGTTGAGTAGATACACAAATTATATCCCCTTACACTCAGTGATATTATTAATAATAAAACCTCTGTTTAAAATAACGTGATAATAGAAGCAGGCAGTTAGAAGAATTCTGTGAGAAATAAATCTGTTTTTAATGCCTTTATAGGCACAGACAGAAGGAAGACCACTGCTGATCTTCAGGCAGAGATAAATACTTCTAGATCAGAATCTGAGACAGTGTCCAGAATGATCATAAGCAGATGACTGAAGGAACAAGGCTTAAAGGGAAGAATAGCTGCTAAGAAGCCATTATTGAGGCCTGCAAACATTCAAAAATGCCTAAAATTTGCCAGGGAGCACAAACACTGGACTGGAGATGACTGGAAGAAGGTGCTCTGGACGGATGAGTCCAAGTCTGAACTCATCGGTCAGCATCGCTATGTTCATGTCCGCAGAAAAGCTGGAGAACGTTTTGATGCTAAATGCATTGCACCCACAATGAAACACGGTGGAGAGTCCATTATGATAGTATGGGTGGGGGTGGGGGTGGGGTTGGGGGTTGGGGGGGGGGGGGGTGGATTAAAATATTAGGATTTTTGGTTAATGTATGTGAATAAAGGCTATTTGGTTGTTCCTGTTCTTGTAATAATACAACTTTTAATTTGATACTTTGACGGTGTTGTGGGAAAAATCCCTTTATCAAGAAATATATAATTAAATGAGTAATTCAACAGACAAAAAAATAATAGATATACAAATTATATTATAAATATAAGTGAACTGGAAAGCTACACTAGAAAATTTTAGTTAACATAAAATAAAGAAAAAATAATATAAAAAGAAACTCTGAAAACCTTTTTATTAAAACATCCCAGTCCTATCTTTCGCAAGCTTCTAGTTTCTTTGTCCATTCATCTTTTCTGGCAATAATTTGCCTTGTTATTTATTGCTTCATTAAGCATATTTTTGTAATTGCTGACCATGATAACACAAAAAAAGTACTCTAAAACTATTATGCAGTCAAATGAGGTGTTGCCGTTTGTACAGAATGAAAATACTATCATATTTCATTCCTAATATTTATTGTATGCTTGTATTACTACAGAAATTCCCTTGTCCATTATCACTTTTGCGGTCATGGTCACAATACAAATGAAGCAGTAATGAATAAAGTAGCTGTCAATACAATATATACAATTATATTAGTCACTTTCAGCCTGAGTTGCATTTATAGCAGACTAAAGCTGCTCCTTTCCTGGTGTTCCTAAGTCTAGTGCTGAGGTAGGTGTGAATGTGAGTGCGCTGGGTGTTGGCCTTGTGGTGGACCTTCCCAGGGTGCACCCTGTCTTCATTCAAAGCCAGTTTAGATATGATGTAGTCCCTCTGCAACCCTACAGAGAATAAAGTGTTGCATAGAAAATGGAAAGATGGATGAGGTTAATTTCCATATGTAAAACAGAGATTAATTTCCATATTTAATAATACCATGGCATCTTAACTGTAATATCAAAGTACAAGGGTTAATGTCAATAATTAATAACACCATAGGGTAGTAAAACGACCAGGCAAAGTAGCTTTATAAATGTACATTGGGCTTAAACCATCACAAATTCACACCATAATACTTGTATAGAGACTGAAACCAACACTTACATTTGTTGGGTAATTTATATTTCCATTCATATTTATTTTACTGGAGATGACTTTGATGCTACAACTATTGTTTTAAATGCATTATGTTATCAGCAACTTGACTTGATCTCCAGATTCCAGCAAATATGAATATATGTCCGTGGATAAATTAGATCTATGTGGGGAAGTTTTACAGATGTATGTCATCTCAATCTAAGATGAAGTATAAGTAATCATTTCTCATTCAGCGCTTTCATGTCCAGACTACCAGACTTATCAGTCTTTCTAAACTGTGGATAAGTCGCTTGTCTTCGTATCTTGACATGAAAACACGCAATCAGATTCAGTGGGTCACTGTTGTTCAGACACTGATACAACATAATAACCTTTTTCATAATGACACGCTAGAATCACTGGTTACCTCAAGGTTCTTATCTGACGTTGCTACCTTGGTAGGATTTGTTCTTTGATAACAAATGTTTTACAGATGTAAGGAGCTTATTGCCCGCTAGTGTCCAGCCTAATGTTAGAATCTATTATCTTTCCTGCAGAAAGATAAATAGTAGTTGAAGTGATGATTGTGTTTTGCGTCAACGTAGCGTCAGTCAACATTAACAGATCTCCTCAGTCACATCTGTGCCCAAACATTTCTCTCTGCTTCCTGCCTTGCCAACATTTGACTAAACCAATCAACTCCAAACATAATCTGGTTCCCGGCTGGTTCACCTCTTCAACTTCTTGAGTCTTAAAATTTAATTTCTGAAGTCCAGTTTCATTTAAGACATTTAGATCCTTCAGTTTCTAGATGTCTTGGGAATAGATATTGTTGCAGGGGTCTCCTTCTGCTTTCTCTTTGGCGGGCTTAAGAAGTTCGCCCCGAAAGCAAGGATAAAAACCATGTAATCTCTCATAACTACATACAGTACAATTGGGGCACTGTCTCATAAAGGTTGGCCATAAAGCTTATGCAGGCTTGCATGTGTTCAAAAGAAATGCATTGTGCTTGACACCACACATAGTCTTATATCTTACATAGTATATTTCATTTGTATCAAGTCACTCTAATAGTGCCTTGCCAGATGTTCATCTTTGTGCATTCAGCATTGCACTGAGCGCCTGTATTCAGATGTGAAGGTCGTGCATGTCTGCAGAAATTCAAAGGAAATGTGTGACGCTTGACACCCCACATAGTCTTATATCTCACATAGTATAATTTAATTAAAACCCATTTAATTTCAAGGTGGCTCTGCTTATTTTTTCCCTTCAGAAGTGCAGGTTTGAGGGTTTGTGCTCTCAGAGACTGTCTGTGTCATGCTTGCTCAGATTGTTCCAGAGCATCACTTGGGCAGAGTCACCATCAATCTGAAATAAACTTTAAACTAAAACTTGTGATTTAGTGCCTTCAGCACCCAGACTATACCCATTGCCAATAGATGCATAAACTGAGACAACTTCAACATTAGTCAGTCTGATTCAAAGTAAGAGTTCAAGGATTGATAAAATGTTTGCTGTTGGTAAAGGTGTCTGTCGTTAGATCTATCAGTTACTACCAACACATTTGGAAGAAATCACAAAAAAAATCTATTTTACCAAACTTGTTTCACAACATGGTTCTCTATGGTGGAATGCAGAATGCAAAAGATTAGAGTGCGTTATTGGGGAGGAGTAATTGTCTGGCTTTGTTGGTCGAACTTGGCCATTGTGTGGTCTTTCTGTACAGATCAGCCCAGCAATAAAGCAAGGCAAGACTGTAATGGTGGGGGTAGGTTGTTTTAGGTACTTTTAAGACATTGTGCTTTGTCGGATTGTGTCATATGTGACCTTGTGCTGCATTGCTTTGGGTCAAAAGCCTGCATCACACGTTTTGCTTCTTAGCACTGTCTTTTTTTTTTTTGCTATAGCCTTCTATATTGGCACTTTTACTGCATCATGTGACCTGAGAAATTTGGACTTGAAGGTGTTCTGATTATAAAAGTTGGGTTGTATGAATAAGTCATATAGCATGAATGAATGAATGAGCTGCACCAAATGGCCAACATGGCGTCGGTGATGCATACATCTGAGGACATGCTAGATGAACAACAAGGATTATATAAATCTGTCTATCATAGAGGCCTCTCTGTACAAAAAAAAAACAAAAAAAAAACAGCTTATTTCAGTGTATTTGTTGGACATCATTCAGGTGAATAAATTCTGTTTCTTTTTTTTACCTAGTGTACTTTGCTTGCTTGCATGAATACAAAACAACACTGAGCAAAAAGACTTGGCTGAAACCCCAGCTTTTGTTGTTATATTATAAGGCAATTTGTTCCCCTGCTTTATTTTTTGTTATTTAGTTGGAGCTCTGTTTCTCTGGTCTGCATTGTCTTCCGCTCAAGGCCTCCCACCAAACCCACTCCTACGACCACCAACACTCCTCACAACCACCCTCCACCACCTCCACCCAATGAGCTGTGAAGTGGAGCTAAATACACTTGACCTTGGCAGACCAGTGGGGGCCACCCAGCGGGGGCCCAGCGCTGGCATCTTGGGTCCCTGGCTGTGTGCCAGCGCTGACAGTGCTGGGAGGGTTTGGCAGGAATTGTGGTCCTTGGGTGAAGATCACTGTGGCATGCTCAAATAGTAGAGGAGTCTGCCAAGAGGAGGTAGCAGAGGACCGGGCTGTTTATCTAGCGCTCCTACACACTTAAAGAAATACAGGCTCACACTTACACACAGGAATTCAACACAGACACAAAAGCACATATACATATAAACATATACAAAAGCACAGATCAGCGTACCATTCACAGTATTACATGCAGCAAACACTGACTCGCTCTATCTTTCCCATCTAATTTTCTGACTCTGTTTCCTGTTCAAGCTGACTATCTTTGTATTAAACAAAAGCCATGGATTCTGAAGGGCAACACGATGGAAGCACCTAGTACATGTCAAAAACACCTGCAAGAAATCCTGCAAGAATGACAAAAAAATAACAAAAAAACTGAGTTACAGTGCTGTCACATTATCTGCTATGATTTCAAACTGACAAGAAAATGACTCTCCAATAAATTTGTTCAAAATTTAAATGAGTATATATTTATGGATGATTTGGCTCTGATCTATCACTGAAGGATGTACTTTCCAATCCTTAATCCTAAGTACACACAAGGTAAGCAAGCAAGGAGATGAACAGCAGTTGTAGTTTGGGTACACATATTGCAAAATAAGCAAGTATACTGTAGACAAGTCTATATTGTGGTCGGCCTTGACTCAGGTAGTAAAATAGATTGTACATTAAAGAAAGGCAAGGTTGACAGTTCAATCCCTTGTCCCCGGCATGTCCAAGTGTCCTTGAGCAAGACACTGAACCCGAAGTTGCTCCAATGGCGAGTACCGACCTTGCATGGTGTTTGGAATGGGTGAAGGAGAAACACATTGTAAAGCATGTCATGTATTTACATTTTCACTGTTGCCTCATAGCTAGAAGATCTCTGGTTTGCATTTCAACCTGAGGTTGGAATCTTTCTATTTGGAGTTTGCATGTTCTTCCTGTGCCTGTATGGGTTCTCACCAGGTTCACAATCCAAAAACATGCTGAGGTTAATTGGTGATTCTAAATTGTCCGTGAATATGTGTCCAGGGTGTCCCCTGCCTTCGCAGTCAGTTGGGATAGACTCTAACCCCACCGCGACCCTACTGAGGACTAAGTGGTGGATTGGATGGATATAAGATATTCAGTGACCTAAACCTACGTTAACATTTTATTTTAGTATTTTATTGAACATTCATCTCACATATATTCCACACATACTTACAGGTTTTTTGTTTTTTAAGCTTTGATTCTAAGTAATTGAACAATGAACAAATTGCTGAACAATTGCAAAGCAAAATAAGAAAGGGGGGGAGAAAAAGAAAGGAAAAAAGAAAAGGGAGGGAAAATAGAGAATAGAGTGGAGTGGATTTAGGATGGTTTAAGTATAATAGGAGGGTGTTGCTGGTTAATAAGTTGGTTCTAGGTTTGAGATGGAGATCCATTCGTGCACATATATAATCATATATATACATATCTACATAGGCACATATTTACATACATAAACAAACCTATATATTCATACATACACACATACATGTATACATATACACACATATACATATATTCACACATACATACATACATACATACGTACATATGCAACAGGGGTTATTATACTTTATCTGTAGAGATCAATGTGGGTTACGGAGAGGTATAAAGAGACATATTTTACATGCATTCTTTCAGCTCCATATCTGTAGCGATAAGTGACAAGACAGATAGAACACAGCAGTTATCTCCAGTCTTGAGCTATCAGAAGTCTCCAATACCCCCCCTCCCTCCACCTCCCATCTTCCCAAGCGCCCTTCCCAAACACTTCTCTTGTATACTTTCACTCTTGAGTTGTATTTTAGTTGTGCATACTGAAGTATCTAATATTCTGATCTTTTGGTAGCAAGATATGATATCAGGGGCATCCAGGTCCTGTTGAACTGTGGTATTCTATCTTTTAAAGTATATCTTATCCTCTCCAAGTGGAGTGTTCTAGTTAGGTCATTTAGCCACATCTTGGAAGTAGGGGCCTTAGTACTCTTCCAGTGCAGAAGTATCAACTTCTTTGCTGTTATAAGACTGTAAGAAAGAAAGCCTTATTGTGTGTTGCTTAATTTTCTAGATGCTTCTGATTTACCGAGTATAATAAAGGAGGGCTCTGGCTCAATTAGAATATTTAAGACCTCAGACAAAATGCGGTGAATATCAGACCAAAAATGTTGTATTTTTGGACATAATACGAGAAACACTATGGAGAAGATTTGCCACTGAGGCATGACATTTCACAAATAGGCAATATTTGTGGGTATATGGCATGTCATTTCTCCTTAGAGTAATGAAGCCTGTGTAGAATCTTGAACTGGATAAGACAGTGTCCTGCATTATTTGAACAAGTAGATACAATTTCAAGGCTCTCTTTCCACAGATCGTCTCGGAGTATCATACAGAATTCCTCTTCCCATTTGGATTTGAAAGGTTCAAATGGAGGACAGCAGACAGATGATATGGCATCATAGATACAAGATACTAATTATTTTCATTAGGGGAGATTTTAAGACAGTCATCTATTATTGAGTTTGGTTTGCCTTTTAGGTGTTCTCATATGTAATTCCTCACTTGTAGACATCAGAAGAAGCTGTAATTCCCAAGTCTGCATTTTATCTGCAGTTCTGCAAAGGATGCAAAGACAGCATCTATGTATACATCGCCAATGCAGTGTATAACCATTCCGCGCCATGTGGAATAGATTCCATCCAGATTAGAGGGGGCAAAAGTGGGTTTTTTATGGATCGGTAGTGCTAAGAATAAAGATTCAAGATTAACATTGGATTTGATTTGTTTCCAGATACGTATTGAGCAGTGTATTATGGGATTGTTATTATATAGTGTCTTATTAGTCCTGGTTGGGGCGAGCAGGATTGCACCTATGGAATATGGGTGGCAGTCTTCCTTTTCTATCTTGAGCCAGTTAGGTGAAGGTAGCGAGGTATCTAGCCAGAAAATAAAGTTTACGATGGCTGAGGCCCAGTAATAGTGCATAAAATTTGGAAGAGCTAATCCACCTTTAACCTTTGGTTTACAGAGATGTTTTTTGCCAATCCTGCGGGTTTTATATCTCCATAGAAAAGGGGTTATTAAGGAATCAAGGTTTTTAAAAAATGATTTGGTGAGGAATATTGGGATATTCAGAAATAACTATAATAATTGTGGGAGAAAAATCATTTATATAGCATTGATTCTTCCAATTAAAGAAAGTGATAGAGTATTCCAGAATAGTAGTTTAGCCTTCAGATTTTCCAGAAGGGGATGAAAGTTTGCTTGGTTCAGAGACTGATATTGTGTAGTAATCTTGAGCCCTAAGTAGGTAAGTTGTGTCAGAGATTTTAAATGGTAAGTTATTGAGGTATACCAGGTTCCTTATCTGGATAGGCATGAGGACGCTCTTAGTCCAATTGATTCAGTAGCTAGACAAGGTTCCAAATAGATTAATTTTATCCAGAAGTGTTGGAATGGTAGCTTGTGGATGGGTTTTATATATAGAAGAATGAATATCATCTGCATATAAAGATATTTTGCTAGTTGAGTCTTTTGTGTTGTAGCCTTGCACCTGAGGATACAATCTTATGCTCTGAGTGAGGGGTTCAATAGCAAGAGAAAAAAATAAGGGGGAAAGAGGGCATCCCTGTCTTGTCCCTCTGTGTAAGCTGAAAGGGGAGGGTAATGTACGATTTGTAAGGATACGAGCCATATGGTTTTTGTAAATAAGCTTTATTAAAGAGATCATTTTGTTACCAAGATTGAATCTGTTAAGAACTTCAAATAGGTAGTCCCACTCAACCTGGTCAAATGCTTTCTCAGCGTCTAGTATATAGCTGGGTCATTCTGCGTTTCTCTCTTTTTATATATGATATTGAAAAGTCTTTGGCTGTTGAATGTTGATCTCCTATTTGGAATGAAGCCTATCTGATCAGTATGAACTACCTTTCCAGTAAGAGAGAGAGCCTATTGGCTAATATTTTAGCAAATAATTTTCCATCAACATTGAGCACCGAGATGGGTTGGTAAGCACTCACTTCTTGCGGGTCTTTTTCTTTTTTGTGAATGACTGTAATGACTGCCTCACTTAGAGTGGGTGGTAGATTACCGATTGACTGGGAGTGTTCAGAGACTCTTAGCAGATAGGGGGATATGGTTTGGTTAAATTTTTTTATACAGTTCAGCTGGAATTCCATCTGGACCAGGCATTTTATTATTTTTTTAGTGCTAAAATAGCACTCGGAACTTCTTTGACACTAATCGTTTACATTTTGAATAAAAGGCCAAAATGCAGAGAAAAATCTAGGTTTTTCATAAATCCCAAGTACATGTGGACAGAGCCTGAGTGTCTTGCATCTGAAGATAGGTCATTATGACTCTGACTGTATATTTGGTTCATTGTGCTTCAGAATATATTCAAAACTTATCAGATGCCATGTGTAACAGATGAGAGATTCTACATCCAAACATCTGAAGTGTCTAGTAACACCTGTATGGTGCTGGCTTGTAAATTATAAACATTTATTTCCTACCACTGTCACAGTGCCTGTCAGATTTTTCTCATCAAGCTTCAATGCAGTGTAAAATTCAGAAAATTCATGATTATGATTAGAGTTAGCTACAGTTCTGGTTCATGCTTAAAAGACACATATTTTTGAGTGTCGGGGTCAGCATCTGAGATGTGTTCTGTGTGGCAGTGTCAGTGTCCTCTGTCAGAGAGTAATGATTCCATCCAAAAGCATTTTCACTGCAGGCATTTTCTTCATGTAGGAAATGTTCCATCTACCAGGAATCAATGTGGGTTTAATGTTGTGTCAAATTTAAAGACAATAGAGGAAACAAACCTGTCAGTTTTTGAGAAAATCATCTGTTTTTAAGGCCATAGGCATCATAGGTGACTCTGGAAGAAACTTCCCCCTGCTGCTACTTGTTCAATGAAGGAGAGCGGCAGTTAGCCAGGCTAAAATCAGAGCCATTTGGAGCCACTTGCAGGGGCAGCGATAATGATGGCAGGCATTGGCAGGGGGGCAGTGAGACTCATTAGAGTCATTAGTTTCAACTCATTCCTGTGTCAAGTCTCCTTTGCCATATTGGCTAAAAGGAGGGTGGTGGATAGGGTGGAGGGGGGTTTGGGAATGTTTTGGACATGGTGGGGTGTGTAGGTCTGTAACAGCCATTAGCGTCGGGGTGTGATGGATGTGGCTGGCTAGGGTGCCACACAGAACCTGCATGGTCAGCAGCTTGAATTTGTTACACTGTTTGTTGTTTTTCACTCTTAACTGATTGGCGGAAAAGCAAAGCATGAGGAAAAATATTCTAGAGTAGCAATAAATTTAAATTAAAAAAATAAATAAATTTAAAAAACACAAAAAAACAAACACACAAAAAACTGTCAGCTATCCAAGAAGTGTGAAAAGGGCCTCTTGTTATCAGCTAATTTCAAAAGGTTAAAACAGTGTGAAAAGGGCACCAACATTAGAGGACCACTTTTTTAAACTCTCACATTCTGTCTCCAGGTGCAATCACACCAGTCACGTGTGCTACATAGACTAGTCACCTTAAAACCTAAGTATTTGCGTACTCTTGTATTTGGTTGTATTCTCAGTTTGAACATAGTAGTTCCTTGAAGAGGTAGAAATCATAACTACTGAACCTCATGCTTATGATTGGTAGTATTCCTAATTGCCTACATGACGGAATTAACTCGCCTAAGGGAAACCATAAGTAGTGTAGCATCCACCCTGAATCAATCCATTTTATGAGGGTAAAAAATGGGTACCCCATATACAGGAACTGTGGCTTGCATTGGCTGCACTATTTTCTGAAATTTTAAGCCATCCTCCTGTTCTTCCCCCCGCCCCTGTTTTACTTTGTAGTGATGTATATACTGATGTAGTCATGCGTTACATTGCCCAGTCATTCGCAATGTAAAAAAACATGGAGCAGTCCCAATTTACTTAAGCCATCTTAACTCCTGGATTGTTTAAAAAAAAAAAAAAAAAAAAACAATCAATGTAGTGCACAGACGTATGATTCTTCACCCAGAAGCCTTTTTCCCCTTTTTGTTTAAGATCACTAATTTTTATTTTATTTTTTTTCCTGGTAGTACCTTCATGAATCTGTCATAAAGCCTTGGATTAAGTGTATTTCTTTTTGCTGTTGACATGCCTGCTGTGAACTCTTTTAGTAAAAATAGTGTTTTATTCATTTTTCCAAATTTTACCGATTTTGTCATTTGGTATGCATACACATACACAGAAACACACACACACACACACACACACTGGCTGATTGTGAGGACTGCATTGTTTTTGGTATCTACTATTTGATGAAATGAAAAATTATCAGAAAAAATATCTGACATTACAGTGTATGATTTGAAGGGAAGTTAGTTTGTGTGAGAGAAGATGATGCAGAGGATAGGGTTAGATGGAAGCAGATGATTCACTGTGGTGACCCCTGGAAGGTCTCTGTTCCCTTGCATCCACCTTGAACTTCATTATTTTTTTGCATCAAAAGGTCAGAAGGGGACTAATGTTATGTTATGACATTAACTTAAGCCTATAAATTTCACACTAGCAGCAAAGGTTTTTGTCAACCTCCAAATTCAGGAAGCTGAGGTGAACTGTTGAATATGCTGGTGCATTTAACCCCACAGCCTCACTGCTGCATCAATTAAAGCATTTACTTTTCTCACTTGTTCCTCCTGTTATTTATTGCATTAACATTTATGTCAGATTGCAGTCATCATAATTCAATCAAGTCCCCACACAGGTATTAAAGCCACAGAGATCAATGCTGCCTAAAGAGCTAAATGCAGCCAAACTCCAGTGTACTGCCATTATGTGGTCTGTACTTTGACTGTGTGGCCTGCAGTACAGGACTGTGGTTGCACAGCACACTCCCTGTGGGGAGCTGTCTTTAACAGACACCTCCTGTTTTCTTCTCATCTTTCTTTGTTTTCAAGCTGTTCCTCACACTGGGATAGCACAGCTTTAGTCTTTGCCCACTCCTTCTGTCTCTGTTTTCTCTGTTCGCTCCCTCTTTATTTGTTCTCTTTTTTCTGCCACTATCCGTGTCTGCACACAATCACTCTCTTTCCTTTTCCTTCTCTTTTCCAGCTTTCTATGCTTAGCTGTCAGTCAACTCTCTGTCTCTATTTTTTTTCCCCTTTGTTTGTCTCGTAGGTCAAAGTGTCCAAATGGATTTGCTTGTAGCTGAGTAACAGCACTAACATGAAATGAAATGCATGCTTATCCCAGACACCATGGCTAGTTTGCCCTCTTGCTTTTAAAGACATTGTAGCCACACACACGCACACGCACACGCACACGCACACGCACACGCACACACACACATACACATACACACACACACACACACACACACACACACACACACACACACACACACACACACACACACACACACACACACACACACGTCACCATCATAATTTTTTGATACATAACAAAAACAAATGTAATTTAGGGTGGTGTGTTGTGCCTTGAAACTAAACATTATATGGATTATATTATTACATTGGAGTAGCCAGACTAAAGAAATTAGATTATATGACCCCTGGGTTTTAATTGCCCCCTGGGGACAAATGAAGTTTTCAGAATCTGAATATGTGACACATGCAGTAAAAATGAATATCATGTTGCTAAACATAAGTCTTAGCATCCCAGTCATGATATTGTAATATGTGCTATTTGGGTGAAATAAACTTTTAAAATCTTAAGTGGGATATGAAGTAGTACTTTGTGTGGAATACTCGATGTGGTTCTGAAATTGCAGCCTACAACTCTGTAAACAATCTTAGTGGGGCCAAAGTGAAAGTGGAATACTCCTTGAAAAAAACTTTTAAATTCTAAGTATATTTTGAGTGAAATCATCCTTTAAATCTGTAAGTTCTGTTTTGAGGGGGAAGCTGGAGAACCCAGGTGCAGACACAGAAATGGGAAGACGGGACGAAATTAGGAAAGGGCTTTATTTAACAAAGCAAGAGCTAAGACAGTACAAAAGGGAACCCGGATTGAGGGGGAAACCAAATCTAACTAAATACCAAATATGCAAAACCAAAACCAAACTAACTATTAAATCCAACTCCGAAATCCAAAGGAAAACACCCAAACACTAACAACTACATTAAGCAAACAAATAGTACACACAAACCACGGGACAAACTAGACGGAAGGGGCAGGGAAGCAAACTCAGGAAATCCAGGGGGAGAGGAGCAGAGTCCATGGGGGCTGAAGCAGTCATGAGGTAGCAGGGCTTGGTAGGGAGAACAGAATCCAAGAGGGGAGCAGAGTCTCTGAAGGGATGTGAGTCTATGATCCAGCAGAGAGTAAGTGAATGAACAGGGCTTAAATACCTGCACGTGTGATTGTTTGCAGGTGAGTTGAATGGCCTGATTACTGCAACTGACTCTTGTCACAGTAATCAGCAGAATGCAGACAGGTGATGCAGGAGAGTGAGTGAGAGAGACCAAGGAAGACAGGCAGACAGACGTAGAGACCAACAGGTGCAAACAGAGGGAGCCAGAGGAACAAGACAAGGAGAGAGACAAGATGATATAGGATAGGAGGTAGAAAGAGGAAAAGAGGGCGAAGGAGAAAGAAGGACAGGGGCCAGAGCAGGGATCATAAGTTCTGCATGTAAACCGTAAGTTGTGCATTTTAGTGATCATCTATTGTGATAACTTATAAAAAATGCTCTAAATGTGCGACCAGAAGTGTGCAGCCCTCTCAGTGCAGCCTTCTCCATGCAGCCTTCGGCTCTGCAGACATACCCTTGTCCTTCAGTGGGCCACTACATGGTCACGTGACTGCACTTTCAACTTGACAGTCCAGCAGATGCGTCGGGAAAACATAGCGGCTCGGCCACAAACTTTCTCTTTCATTTCGAAAACATTTCAGCAAAAACCTTTCTGAAAGCATTTGTTCATCTGTCCTTGCAGGTTGCATGCTGGTCTGATTGCGGTGCATTTCGAGCTGCAATACAGTGTGTTTACCCATAGCATAAAGTACCCTCGACTTCAGCTTTATGCAAATTCGACGTGGCGTGCGAAGATCTCTCGCATAACGAAACTTTGGTCAAATGTCTAAACAAGCAGTTGGTGAACTAAAATGAGGACAGTGTAAAATACATGGCCAAGAGACTGTAGCTGCTCACCCTCTTGAGGCTAGTCTAAAATACAATCTGGTGAAAGCTGCCATACTGCAATCCGATGAATTAGTGCCTGAAGACTATCCGCACAAATTTAGTGACCAAAGGAAGTCTCAAAGCAGAGTTATGTTGAGTTCACCAGATAAAAGAGAACTCTGTCTGATAAATGGTGTGCATTCTTTGCAAGAGTTACTGTCTACTAGTGCATTGTTATGTATTTAAATGAGAAAAGTGACTTCACTTCAGCTGATGAGTATGTGCTGACATACAAAACATCATTTTCTTTAGTGAGTGAAAAGTCCAGTGAACATTTTTTTGACCTTTTGTTTGTCAGGCCCGCTGCTGCGGGTTCCAGATAGTGCTCTCCCCTCCCCCTGTCCTTTCTGTTTTCTCTAGGTGTGCTTGGCACAGAGGCTGCAGTGGCAGGTGATTCTGATCACTAATCAGCATCAGCAGAAGCATGAGCAGGTTGAAACTGGCCAATCAAGACTCACCCATGCTGCAATAAAGTCAGACTCCGCCCACCTCTCGTTGCCATACCGTGAACGATCAATAGTCAGTTCTATCCAGCCTCTGGTTCCTGAACTTCTGGTAACTTGTTTTGTTTCTTCCTAGTCTGGATTAACACCTGCTTGTACTCAGCCTGTTCCTTGTCCTTCTGGATCACCCGTTTTCCTGGCAGTTATCGGCTCTCCTGCACACCACTCCCCAGCCACCGTTCCTCGACCACCTGTCCTTCTGGATTTCACTCATCTGGTCCATTGCTCTCCCTCCTTCCCTGACGTCTCATCCCCACGAGCCTGTCACCGCAGTCTCCGACCACCAAGGTCCTCACTGCTCCTGCCCACTGAACCTCGGCAAAAATACTCCCTGGTGTACCTGCCCCGTTCCCCTCCATACAGTTCAGCTAAGTCCCAGTCCAAGCATTCCAGATTAGTGAAGCCTTCTAGTTGTTAGAGTAATATCGGATTCTCGTGAATGTAATTCTGTTCGGAGTTCTCATGGTAATTTGTCTATTGTAAATTGTCCAGGTTAGTTGAGTAGTTCAGAGTTTCCTGTGAGTGTAGTCACTCTTCAGCGCTTATAGTCTTTGTACTCTTGTCTAGTTCTAGTGTTTTTTTGCAATAACTTCAGCTTAGTATTTGTTTCTTGGTAAATTCTTGGTCTCGAGTTTCTAGTGCATGTAATCACTCTTCTGAGCCTGTCTTTCCTGCCTAGGTATTACCTTCCGTGGGTTAGTAACTTCTAGTATTTTGCATTGTACTCGTATGTCTCCACCAGCCCTCTTGGGGCTCTCATGAGTTAGTCTGTGTCTGTTGAATCTGTTTCATTTAAATGACTTCCGGTTGTAGTTTTCTAGTTTAGTTTTGTAGTCCTGGATTTTCGTTGCAACTCTGTAAATACAAACTTTTGTTTTACACAACTCGTTCTCCATCTGATTTCCTGCACCTAAGCTTTAAGGAAACCGTAACATTGTTGGCTTTATTTGATAGATACAGTCAACAGTCAGACAGGAAAGCAGGGAGAACAATGGGGGGAAGACATGCAGTAAACAGCCCTGAGCTGGAATGGAACCCAGGCCACTGCGTACATGGGTCACTCGCTCAACCAGTGGAGCTATCTGGGCGCCCGTTTTAAATATTTGTTTAAACAGGAATAATAACAATTTCATCAATCTAGTTGGTGTACACTTGTACTGGAATGTGCTTAGCTCCAGCTGTACCTGGAACAAATGTGGGAGAGTCTCTGTTTCTGCACTGTGTATGCTGAAAAATGTTAAAGTGGAGATAGATGTGAGTGTAAGTGTGGAAAATGCCTAAATGAAGATGTTGACAGGCTGTCATTGGTGTTAGGGACAAAGCTGAGATGGCACCTCAAGCTCACTTGCAAACCTTCAACTCTGATCAAAAGCTGTTCTTTAAATGTCATTGATTCTTAATCATGAGCAACACATTCCACGTCTTCTCATGAGCTGAGTCACATTCTAGTTTTGGTTCTACCATTTATTTATTTACACAAAAATATCTGATCCAACTTTTTTTTTAACCATATGCTTATCATCTTTGAAGTTGCCTTTTCTGATGTAGTTAATGAAGAAAGCAACTGCATCAGTTACATTTTTTGTTGTTTTTTAAATGAAATGCATGCATTGGTGAGGTTTTTCCATCAGATTTTTTTTTTTTTCAGAGTCTATCCCAGCTGACTGAGGGTGAAGGCGGGGGACACCCTGGACAGGTCTATTGCAGAGCTACACAGAGACAGACAACCAAGCACACTCACATTCACACCTATGGACAATTTAGACACACTAGTTAACTTCAGTGTGTTTTTGGACTGTGTGAGGAAGCCAGAGTACCCAAAGAAAATCCACACAGGGAGCGCATGCAAACTCCATGCAGAAAGATCCCAGGTCCAGGCCGGGACGTGAACCTGAAATGTTCTTGGCTGTGAGGTGATGATGTTAACATGTAGCCCTAGAGCATGTAAAAACTTAAATGTATTGCTAATAGTCACTGTTTGTATGTTTATACTATTTGTATATTGTGCTCTAACAGTAGAGAATAACTATATAGTTTTTGGCTTGTGAGAAGCTGTATTTAAAGAATGATTTATTTCTATTTGTTTTTTGGCTTTTGCTTTTTTTGATGTGGCCACTTTTTGAAACAGTTGAAACAGAAACTATACTCACTTAAAGCAGCAATATGATAATCATGCACTGCACAGGGCAGTGGATATACACGCATATGCACACCTTCAATTAGTTTGTGGTTGATCTGTTCACTAGTGGTTGAGAGCAACATTCTCCTGTGATTCACTGTACATTACTTCCTCATTAAAAGCACAATTAAATGACAGCAAAAGTCACAACTGGCACAATCTGACATCTCTATTGTAAATTACTGGCTGCAGTGGAGTTATATTTACGTGCAGTGCTTGCATGAGCTAGTTTTGCACTGAAATCTAATCAACAGTTTTGCTTGTTAACAAACTGTAGGAACTACCGATCTAGAGTCTGACTCAGCACTAAACGTTGAACTGTATGAACACTGATGTTTTTACTCAGTTTACATTTCTTACTGTATAAATCAAACTGCCTTTGAACAGTGAGTAATAACTGCACAGTAAGAAGGCAGAGAACTCTTTGAACTGAGCTTAACTAAGACATTCAATTATTTCTACTCCTACAGCAAAATATACTCCCAATGACTAGCAATATTTTGCAGCAACATGCCATGTCATCTGGTTTTAGTGTACACCTGGCTTACACTGCAATAAATTTTGAGCAAATTTACCTCCATTTCATTGGCCAGGTCTGGGATTGTAGTCTAAACCTATGCTGTGCCCAGATTATTTAGTGTTGTGAGAAGATTACAGGTCCAGTCATAAACCTCCTGAACTGCTCGTTGACTGATTGGGGTTGAATGACTTAATATACAACATGTTTAATATTTGTGAGTTCAAATTGTGATGGCCACAATTCATCAAAGTAGTGCCCAGAGCAGCGTACACTGTCACCAAACAGCAGTAAACATTCTAGCCATTTGCTTATCCCAACTTGCCTTCAGCTTTGGTTTAGTTTTTTCACTGCAAAGTAGTATTAACTTTGCCGCCCATTGTGTTTTTATATCCATCTTCCCATGAGATCACTCGAGGTGGTGCACTGCTCCTTGATTGTTCCCTCTGGCACCATAATCTTAATTATATCCTGTATTGTGTACTGCATCAGTATTTTCAATAGCATGTTCATGTCTGACGTAAGAGAGAAGAATATATGTGAAGTGTTTCTATGTGTGTAATGCAACTCAAATTCCAATCCTTAGTTTTTTCAGCAGGACAATGAGCTGAAACACACTTCCAAGATCTGTAAGTGCTATCTGACCATGAAGCAGAGTGATGAGTGCTGCATCAGATGACCCGACAGATGGCCTGTCTCCTCACTGACATAAACCAACCTGAGATGATTTGGGATGAGATGGAGTGCAGAGTGAAAGGAAAGCAACCAACACGTGTTCAACATATGTGGGACCTCCTTCAAGACTGTGCAAAAAGCTCTGGGGTGAGGCCTTGTGACACTGGAAAATAAAAAGGACTCAAAGCAAAAGGATATTTTGAAGCATCTGACGTTCAAAATAAATTTTGCTTTGTTTACACTTTTAGAATTTTGTTTCCACTGGTACACTCCAGCTTATTGCATAAATGACAGTCTTATTTCACAATTCCATCTTCATTAGAAATCAGATTCTGTGTGATCACAAATGTACGAACTGAGGTGTCTTCCCCAAGTTGAATAGTGATGGTCCAACAGACTGACCAGCAAGAGCAAGACAAGGCAAGGCAAAAACATATCATTCCTAATCTCTTTGTTCAAACACAATCTGCTTTTTAACTGCACTGGTTAAAAGCCTTTGCAGGCATCTCCTGGTGGTGTAATGTGCTGCAGGGGCTGTTGGAAGCTGTCCAGTTTAGGAGATGGAATTGGCACTTTCCTGCTTTCCAAGCCCCAACCTCTCTGTGTTTCCATCTATCTGTCTCTCTGTCAGTGTGTCTCTGGGGAAATTGAAGCCCTTTGCTGACACACCTCTCTCTCTCTCTCTCTCTCTCTCTCTCTCATGCACACACATTCACACTATCTCTCTCTTTCTCTATGTCACTCTTGTTCCTTCCTTCCCTCCATCCATATCCCGTCCTTTCTTCTCTCAGTCTCAGGGGTATTTGAGGCCAGAGCAGCTGCTGTCGCATCAGGAGTCATCCAGTGTGACAGAATGACAACCATCATACAGGCTCAGTCCTGCTGGACCAGCCGACTGACTGCTAGCCCCAACACACACAGACACATATACAGAGATATAGGGAAACAAACATGTTGATTATGCCTTTACTATTCTGTCAGCTCATGCTAAAGCTCAGTCTACTGCACAATAAATAATAAATGCTAAGTTCTTCTTAGTGGGTAAGTGTCTCCCTTGTATTTCTCTTTTCTTTTGTCTCCATTCCTCCAGGACACTAAAGGAATATTCTTTCAGGGAACAGATGTTCTGATGGATAGCAATCTTCTGTCTGCATGTAGGGTGAAGCGCATAGCTAACAAACTAGAAGCAGGGTAAACAGGTGGCCCAGCTCTGCCCAACGTTAACTTCATTACTGCTGGTTAAGTTCACAGCTAAAGTGCAAGAGGGTGAGTTTTAAATATATTTCTGTCACTGCCGCACCTTTACATCAGAGGTTTTGGGACAATCGAGATGACCAGTGGCTCAAACGTATTACAGTGATACAGTCTTTCAAAAGGGAAAATGTATCATTAGTCAAAACATGTTATGGTGGAGAGCACTTTTTTTTTTTAATATATTAAGGAATGTGGTGCATACCTGATCATGTGACAGTTGGATGGGAGGTCAGCAGAACCAGAAGAAAAGAATGAAAAATAAAATAACATTTCTTGCATGCAGTGTTTCAGGCCAAACAACTTTCACCAGCTATTTTAACAAACTCATTCCTTATTTATACGACATGCCACTTCGAATGAGGACCCTGATGGATGTCTCAGTCATTACATGCTATACACTGCTATACATGCTATGTCAAAAACCCTACAACTTGAATGATAGCTATATACCAACTCAATACTTTTTGATTAAAAATGCGCTCATTTTTTCGGGGCACCACCAAATATGAAATTTGGAAATTCATTTCAGAATTTTCCAGATTGGGGCTGCACAGTGGCGTGGTGGTTAGCACTTTCGCCTTGCAGCCAGAAGATCCCCAGTTCTCGTCCTGGCTTTCCCGGGATCTTTCTGCATGGAGTTTGCATGTTCTCCCTGTGCATGCGTGGGTTTTCTCCAAGTTCTCCAGCTTCCTCCCACAGTCCAAAAACATGCTGAGGTTAATTGATTATTCTAAATTGCCTGTAGGTGTGAATGTGAGTGTGATTATTTGTCTGTATATGTAATCCTACGATAGACTGGTGACCTGTTCAGGGTGTCACCTGCTTTCGCCCCAAGTCAGCTGGGATAGGCTCCACCCCCTGCAATCCTAATGAGGATTAAGCTGTATAGATAACGGATAAATTGATATTCCAGATTAAATATTAATCAATTACCAAATCTGCTTGTACTAATCAGCATTTATAATCAGAAGTAATGAACTATGATTTCATTGACCTCCAGTTGTCAAACAAAGAAATACACGGTTGAGCTGAAGATATTTTATTATAATTTACATTTTTTAACTAATACTACAAACAAACAATAAACAACAATGACAGAACAAACAACAAATACTGAATAAAGGAATGCAGGTAAACAAACTAATTGTGATCGTCAATGGAAGCACTTGGTAGAATTGGTGGTAAATTTAGAATTAGATTGGAATTGGAAAGCCAAATATAATTTCTAAGTTCACCCGTTTAGCACAAGGAAAGTGATAATTGCATAGCCTTTGTCGGAGAGAGGGGGAGGCCACTGCAGGATGTATAGAGACAAGGAGGTTCTTTGGCATGGATGAGTTGAAAAAGTCTACCGACATAAAAATACTAAGGGTCCAAGCTCATAGCTTTTTAATCCTTAAAATGGAATCAAGTAACAGGCCCACATAAAAATAAGCACTCATGGAATCCACAAATGCAATAAAAAAGCCCAAATTATTCGAAGTTAAAAAGTTCAAGTTGCATTCCAGTGACTTTCTTTTATACAGAACGTTTCGGAGCCAAATTCAAATCTGCATCTAACCAATCATGAATGTGTTCCTCCCAAGGTGTGGTGTTGGGCTTCACTGTCCAGGAGAGGTCAGAGGCCAAATATCTTTAGAATTTACTGTTAGTTCATTTCTAATTTTAAATTGAATTGTTAAATGTTAATGATGATCACAGATCTGAAATACCACTGAATAGGTCATTCAAACAATATCAGATATAAGATGTTTATCTCATATGGTTCCTGAGATAATAATATTAAAGTGTAAACAAAGAATAAACTTTCAGGATACATGAAAGCGAACATCTCATATCCCTAAACACAAGTATATACATTAAATGAAAAGAAAAACAAGATTTAAAAATGATATTTGCTTAGAATAAAGTCTCTGTGTCTTTTATTGCAGTGACAAAGACAGGAGGGGGGTGTTGGTGTCTCATGTATCCGATATGATGTGTTCTTCTTTCTGCTTGTATTAATCCCCAGAGGGAAATGCTGTTTTCACAGTTTTTGTGAGAGTGCACGGTCAGCCATGGTACAGTGTCCCTGGAGCAGGAAGGGTTAAGGATGGCCGCATCGGGGTTTGAACCTCTGACCTTCGGATCAATAGAATTCTGATCTACCTGCTGTCACAGACTGAGTCCAGACATTAGGATCATCACTCCAGTAATGCTGAGTTTCCTTTGTTCTCAGATTCCAAACTGTTTGTTAATTGCTGTACAGGATGTTCTGAATGTTTTGGAGGAAGGTCAGCAGGTCACTATGAAGACTGTAATTTTGTCTTCTCCAGAGGTGTGGTTTTCCTAAAAACTGACACTTTGTGACTATTACCAAGTTCTGGGGGAGGTAGGAGAGTCCTGGTGTGTCCAAGTGGGTTGTGAGTGGTCATTCAGCAGTAAACATCTGACTTTTGTGTTTCATTTGGGTGGAAGTTTTAGGTTAGATATCTTCTTATTAGTTTCCTACCAAATGTACAGCTGTGAGGAAGTGGGTCTGGATTCTTTTTATGTTGTTTTGGAATGTTCTGCTCCCAGTCCACTTCACAGGTGAAACCAGGTATAAATAAAATAGTAGCAGTAATGATAATAATAGTCAATAAAATGAAGAAATCAGTGAAAAAATCAGCTGCCAGTGGCATTGCAATCAAGAGGTTTGCCTTTGTTTGTTGTGAACAGTTTAGTCCAGCTGTGCATTTTCATTGTCTTCCTTGATTTGTCAGGACTTTTTTGTGCCTGTTTGACTAGATCTCAGCAATATCCTTGTAAGTGACAGAAGTGAGAATAAAATTCTCATCACTTCTGAATAAATCACAACACATTTTCTTGGAATCTGTTTCTATGAAATTGTTTACCTGAAGTATTGAACAAGAAAATCTTAGTCTGTGTGCCACTTCTGTAGATAGAAAATCAGAAGAGCACCACAATCTGGTTGATTTATCTGCTGGAAACAATGAATATCTGTACTAAAACGCACAACAATTTACCCAATGGTTTTGAGATTTTTCATTCTTTAATAAATGTGGGACTGACTGACATTTCCATCCCTGTAGCCATGCTAACCTGCTAAATACAGAGTGAAAGAGAGAACAAATAGAATATATTAGTGTTGTTTGTTTTTCTAAATGGAAAAGATGATCTCCATATCTTTGACAGAGGCTGCTGGAAACAGACAGCACAGTTCCCCTTCAACAAAACCTTGTAGAAATCATGGTGCAGCCTCAAATGCAGGCAAAACGATCAAAATCCTTTTGTTCTTTTTTCTGTTAGACTGAATATTAAACTTAAGATAAAACGAAACGCGTATGTGTGTGTCTGTTTCTATTCACATTGCTATTAAATTTGTCCTTTGATTTTATTGTTTTATTTTAATTTCAAGCAATATATTTTTAGCGCAATTTGGCAGTCCACTGTTGGCACTTTAGCAATGTATGTGAATGTTTGTGAGTGTTACAGCCCATAAATCTATCATGGCTCAAAGGGACACATAACACAAGAGGGTGCTGTGTTTAAAGCTAACTTATTAAAACACAATGTCAGTAGCAACAATATCAGTAATAATAATAATAATACAAATGCAGGAGTATTATGCTCAATGTGAACACTGATGGACAAGCTAAAGCAAAGATCAAAGTGCTAGGAAAACCAACCAGCCATAGTGCCACTTATCAGCATTGTCACACAATTGCAAGATTAAAGTTTTTGAAGGAACATGACAAGAAGAAGCTTAATAAGAGCCCATTCTTTATTCAGACCAGACCATGATACATTTGGTTATCTCAGATAAAGTCCAGCATGTTTGGCGTAAACCTAGTTAGGACTGCTGCAGTGAATGCATAGTCCCAACAGTGAAGCTCAAAGTGTGATAGTATAGAGTTGCATGCAAAATTTGTTGGAGACATGACATTTACAGAATGAATTAGTGGTACTATCTTTCATGAATGCCTATCAGTATGCTAAAATACTGACTGACAAGAAACCTAGTCTCCAGAAGAGGTATTTTCCAGCATGATAACATCCAAGTACACTGTCAAAATCACACGAGTCCCTAAAGAAAAAGAAAAAAAAAAGGATAAGTATAGTCTTGCTCTGCCCACCTATTCTGTAGAACATATTCGTCTGGATGCACCACACTATCATTCTGCTAATGAGTAAAAAACAGTCTGGCTTTTTGGGGTTTCAGTAAAAAAAAAAAAAAAAAAGTCATTGTAGGTAGGGCAAAGCAAAGGATGCAGCTTTGGTGTTCCCTCAAAATAGTGACAGAGGCATTGTTGTGGTGGAGCATTTTCAGTGTGTACAAGTAGTGTGTACTGACTTGTGTTGCCTTAAGTTTCTACTGTCAAATCTGTATTTTCAATACAGTAAATCTAAAAATGAGATAAGTGTGCAAGTATAATTTCATGAATTTATTTATGGTGATATACAGGTATGACATGATAAATTACAAGAACTGTAGCGGGGAAGACAGTATTAAGCAATGTTGTTGTCCTGGAAGAGATGTTGTACTGAAAGAGCTATATGATAAATGGGATGTTCAAAAAATTGTACTACAAAAAGAAAAAAAAACAGTGCTGCAAGATGAAAATTGTTGCACCTGAAGGGGTGTGAAGAGAAAAAAAAAAACAGTGCTAAAATATGTATTGCACTAGAGAGTAGTACAAGATAGATGCTGTGGTAGCGTTCTTCCTTGCATTGTGGATGTAGCAGCATGTTTCTGATAGACCTGCTTAAGTTCCCCACATTCTAATCCAGGGTGTGAGAGGTGTCGTCCATAATGGATGTCAGCTTGGCTAACATCCTCCTCTCACCTGCTTCCTCAGTGGAGTCCAAAATGCAGTCCAGGACAGAGTTGAACCTCCAGACCAGTTTATTTAGTCTCCTTCTATCCCTGTCTGTGCTTCCACATCCCTCGCAGATCAGTGCATAGAAGACTGCAGAAGCAACCACAGTGACATAGAAGGTCTTTAACAGTGTCCCCACACACTCCAAAGAACCTCATTCTCCTCAGCAGGTGGAGGCAACTTTTGGTCTTGCTTGTGTTTAGGTAAAGGTGGCTCAGGTCACACCAGTCGGCAAAGACTTGAGTGACCTTCCATTACTCCTGTTCGTTCCTCTCTTATACACATCCAGTGATGACTTCACACACTATTAGTTTTTGATTTTACATGTGATCAAATACAATACTGTTCAACTTAAAAGCAGATTTATTTTCAAGAGATCAGACTTTACACCAGTAAAGGTTTCTCCAGCGCACTGTGATCTGTTTCCATAACAGGACCAAATACCTCGGACAATGTCAGGCCCTTTGCATCTACTGCTTATTTTCATCGTAAATTGAGGAAGACAAGTACAATATCAGGTTTCTTTTCACCACTGTAGCCAGGCTGACAAAAACTCACAGTTCTGTGGAGCCTTATGTTCCTTTAGCTCTCAGTAGTGATGACTTCATGACCTTCTTCATGAATAAAATTTTGAATATTGTGCCCGTTAGCTGACATCTTTCCAGGCTGACCAACAAACCAATCAGGACATAAACCTTATGCTAAGTATGGAAAACGCGCGAAAAAACGTAAGGTAATGTGCGAAAAAATGGTAACTTAGCAGATCTTTCAAGATAAAAGCAGTGCAGCCATATTGCTTACATGTATTGTGATGATTTATATTTGCATTGCCTTTTAATATTTTCCAATGACTTCATACAGGCCAGTCAGGGTCATTCGGAGGGCTGGATGTGACCCGTGGGCCGTACAAGGCCCAGATCTGATCTAACCAGATAGTTATCCTGGATGACATTGCCTTGGCCTCCAGTTCTACTGTTGAAAACCTTGGAGTTGTTTTTGTTCAGGATATGTCCTTCAACACACACATAAAGCACATCTGTAGATGTGGGCCTTCTTTCACCTATGTAATATTGTAAAAAATATTACAAATTTTTATGTTTAATAAAAATATGTAATATTTTTATTACATCCTGTCTCAGAGGGATGCTGAGAAACTAGTTCATGCATTTGGAAATTTCTGATCCAACTTGCGGAGATTTCCGATCCATGCGCCACGCCTGTGCTTTAATGCTGTTTGCTAAAATGACTCCACAAGTGTTTCCCTGCTGGCTGCTCTGCTAGCTGGCTATAAAATGTATAAAAATTTTTTTCTTTGCAGATTTGTGTCCCTCCTGGGCTTCTGTAGACTCTCCGTGTAGTCATAGTTCTGATTTCTGTCATTCCCTGCTTTGTCTGTTAGTGTCACCCTTGCTCCGCTCCCATTGTTCCTGTTACCTTTGCCTGAGCATGTTAAATCTGTCTTCTCTCTTTCTGCACTTGGGTCTCTGTACAAACCGTGACCTTATCATCATTTGAATTAACTTCAGTTCAGTTTTATTTGAAAAATATCAATTCATAACAAGCCATCTGAAGGGTAAGGTGAAAACTTTACAATTATGGAGAGAAACATTAAAAA